>APFE030283839.1:130854-168997 GCA_000404065.3 Pinus taeda | reverse complement strand
TGCTCTTCATGACAGTTCAGCTTCAGCTATTCCAGACTCTGCTCCTCTTCCACAGCAACAACAACAACAGTAGATCGTGAAATGCCAACACTGTGATCGAGTTGGCCATTTGAAAGATCATTGTTTTGATCTTCATCCATGTAAGCACTGTCATAAAACCAGTCATTCTTCACACAGATGCTTCAAAAACAATCGTCCTGCAAGAACAAAGATTCATCTAGGATGGATCACTTCTTGGCAATGGGCATCAACAGCCAAGAAGATATTCCAAACACATGTTAGAACTTGTTCCAGAATATTAAACAGTCTTGCAGTTGAGTATTCTCCATCTTCTCACCTTGTATCTGACAGGGGGGGAAATGATGGTCATCTACAAGCTTCAAAGCCACATCAAGCAAGAGCCACAACCTGCCACATCAGTTTTAGAGTTGTAGCCAGAGACAAAGATGCCTGAACATGCCTTTAGTTGGAAATATGGGACACTTCCTCTAGCAGAAGACTTCAACTTCTTGCCAGTTTTGGAAGAGTTCCGGGAACAAAATGAGAACACTTCCTCTAGCAGAAGACTCCAGCTTCTTGCCAGTTTTGGAAGAGTTCCAGGAATTGCATTAAGCATTCCAGAGTTGTTGGTCATCCTTAAACCATCACAGGTTGAGACTTCCCTTTTCAGGTTGAAGTTTTACCTTTCATGTGGGGTGAGACCTCCCTTTTATGGTTGATGGTTTCCCTCTTCAAAACAATAGGATCACTTCCTCTAGCACAAAACTTCAATTTCTTGCCAGTTTTGGAAGAGTTCCGAGAACTGCACTAAGCATTCCAGTGTTGGTGGCCATCCTTAAACCACCGCCCTTTATACCAACATTTCAGAGAGCACATTCAGCCGAGTGCTGCCATGCATTTTTGCAAATTTTGTATTACAGCTCTCTTCTTGGACTCATACATAACCCTTCGGATTAATGGGGGGAATGTTGGACACCTAATCCTAAATGGGTTAGTGTGGAAGCTGAATAGACTAAGTAGTCCAAGAGACCTTGGGATGTGAATCCCAAAGGTCACATAATGTACTATAAATGTATATCATTTGTCAATAAAATTGAATTGCACGTTTTATCTTCCATATCTCTCTTGTTGTCCATGTGTGTTTAACAGCCATATAATCCTTATCAAAAATATTTAATCTATTGAGAGAGCCCTCTCAGGTTAGGAGGCTAAGCCTCAGCCAGAAGTTGGTTTGAAAGAGTTACAAAATGTCTTCGTGATAAACAACCTATTAGGGTTTGATTTTGTGATAACATTTTGGTGCGTCTGCTGGGAGTATGAATATTATTCATTCCCAAAATCAAGAAGCTGAACTTCTGAAGGTAGCAGGAGCTCAGAAAGTTTTCGAGGCTGCATCTACCTTGGCGACTCCACACATCGAATAACAAATTGGAAGGCGACTCCACTACTAGAATATCAGTAGCTTGATGAAGTTTCAAGATGAGTTCCATTACAAGAATGAATGTCAGGTATGCCCCTATGAATTAGTCTCATATCTCTGGTTTTCCAAATCCTATGCCAAAGGTTGATTGGTTAGATGATCTTCCAATATTCAAAGATGAAAAGAAAGACAATGCTAATCTTCATTTGGTTAGGTTCCATATGCATGTACGTAGTCTTAAGTTTCAGTTCCCTGAAGATTGTCTCATGAAGATGTTTATGAGCACCTTAGAAGGAAAATCATGGTCTTGCTGTAAAAGCTTGGAAAATGGTTCATTATATTCTCTTGCTAATTCCCATGATGTATTCTATGACATGTATAAAGAGTGACATCCCTCCTTATCGCTGGTCAAAGATTGTTGTAAACATTCTGAGAGTTTTATTCAATATTTGGAGGATTGTTATGATGATGATGAATTCATGGATGAAGAAATTTTAGAGGCTCTTAATAACAATAAATTTCAACACCAAGAAGAAAGGATAACATCCCATGATAATCAACATGGGTTTGCTTATGAAAATCATATTACATCCTCCAAGATTGATGCAGAGATGCAGCAGACTTGTCAGTCTTCGGATCATAATGAAGAGGAAAATAATTGCAAACACCAAGAAGAAATACTGGAAAAAAAAATTATAACCCTCAGGCAGAGGAAAAGGTTGATCATCTATGTAATTCCTTGCAGTAGATTACTTCAAAGAATGATCATAATAGTGAGGAAATTTACATTGTCTATGGGAATCATGTAGAAAGGCAGTTGGATAGCATATCAAAGGAATTTTGTGTGGCTGAGAATCAGTTGGCTGAAGATATAGAATGTTATGAGAATCATCAAACTAGTCATGTCGTTTTTGACCCTATAGCTGATTACATGGAAAAGATTTGTCGTTCAGATTTCCAATTATATTTTTATCTTGAAGATCAGTTACATCTCATGTTGACTCGGTTATTTCAGTATCATGTTTATTTTTGCTTCAAGCACAACCAAGAGATTCAAGTGTCAGATCAGATTAATGACTGGCTTCATTGGAAGTTTCATGTTCCTTCAGCTACAAATGGAGGTTTCAGTTGATAGGGTAGGTAGGAATGTGCAAATAAGCTCAGGGTAAGTTGAATAAGCATTTTTTAGTAGATATAGATTTCTTTCTTCTACAGTGATCATCAATCTTAAGCCCGAGGTGAAGGCCCAAGTAGCTTAAAGGGGATACTTTTCAATCGAATTTTTGCTTTTATCATAAGTGGACAAAGCACTGGAGCTGTAGGTTCTTAGTGTACCACAAGGGCACACTATCCCAAGTGGAGCCACTGTTATCACTGTAAAAGGTTATAAAATTTTGAACAACTGTCCCTGCAATAAAAGAGGCAAGATACATCAGAAGGTTCAATGCAAAATTGAGAACTGGAATCCAAATGATGAAAAGATAGATTGAATATCTAAAGATACAACTGAACCAGCCTGAAGGACATCCTCAGCTAAGAAGAACCACATAGCAAGTAAGGCTAATCCTAAAATTTTGATGTGGATCACCTTTTTGAAGTTTACTTTGAAGAATCGTATCAGTTTATTTAGTTTTGAACAACACCATGGCATATGGAAAAGCCATTTCAAAAGAAAGAAATCTCAAGGAAGTCAAATTTTGGCATAAAACTGTGGTTTTGAAATCACCAAGTAGTTTTGTAGCGCGCTACGAAACTATTGTAGGTGATACCTAATGCACAACAGTTTCGTAGTGCACTACGAAACTACTGTAGTTGCACATCGTATTTTTGTGGGCCAATTTTGAAAAGAAAAGGGAACTCTTTTTGAATATGGGCTGCTACAAAGGATTACTTACAAGGTTTGAACATCAAGCAAGGGAAAAGCAAGGAAAGGAAAGACAATTATGAACTCCAAACTTTATGTTATGAAAATGGTCATTATTTCATAACTGGAACTGTTCATGATGCTTCAGGCAGCATTAAAGAAGTTTTTGTCTTACCACGTGTATAGGAGCAAGTTCTATAGCTCACGGAAAACAAGCTAATCCAATGCATTCTATGTAATTAAGAAGAACAATAGGGATAACAAACTTCGAAGATCCTTTTTGGAGACCAAAGTAGAAAAATAGGAGCAACTTCCTAATATCCAAGGACAGTCAAAGAATAAGACATCAAGGGTCAGCAAGGAGTTTAAAGCCACCACCAAAGCCAAACTAAAGAAGGCCACTTCTTAGGGAACGAGTTTGTTTTGTAATCAATGCCACTACCAACATAATGAGGAGTTATACTCCTAATTGTTTTAGGTCTCTAGAACTGCTAGTTAACAGTCGTTATATTAAATAGTTGGTTTTAAGTGTCAATAGGTGTCAAATTAGGAAGAATTCGAATTCTCCTCATGCTAGAGGAAGGAATCTAAGTCATGTAATGAAATCTATATATGGGAGAAAATGTAAGGCACCAAAGGTTGGAATTTTTGTAAAGAATTCTCATATTATGCTTTTGTGTAAGACTCTGTTTAAAGAATACAGTATTTGGCTTTGCTTCTTAGGATTCAGAAGGAATTCAATTTTCAAAATGTCTTATGGTTGTCCTATTTTCATTACTTACAGTGGTATGAATGTATGATTACGTATAATTCATTGGCGATGCTCTAACGTCCTTCATACATTTGTGGACTGTGTTTTCCTTTATGCTTCTGATGTGCTCTCCATATGTTGAATTCTAGATGCCCTAACTTCCATGTAAAGCTAATATTATTGTCATACTGAAACATTTTTGACTCCATAAGCCCAATGAATGTTTACTAATTGTGTTTCAACCATTCACACTTCCTCACTTGTTCCATAGAGTTAGCCATCTAATCCTTATCAAAAATCTTTAATCTAGTGAGAGAACCCTCTCAGGTTGAGGAGGCTAAGCCTCAGCTAGAAGTTGGTTTGAAAGAGTTACACAATGTCTTCCCGATCAGTAGCCTATCAGGGTTGGGCTTTGTGATAACATAATGAACGATATTCTTCATTCATAGCTATGTCCCAATCTTGATGGTCTAAAGCTTCTCCAAAGTATCATAATTCGCTGAAGCTTGAGCCAATAAAGAATATGCTCTATCGAACTGAGAACATGTACATCATTGATCTATAGGATCACTTGCAAGAGCATCTACTGCTTCTCGAGTAGAATGGACCCATTTTGGAAGCTGAGGAGTTGAAGGAGGACCCCGAGAAGGTGGGGGAGGATTTTCATCCTCGTTGTCATCATCTGAAGAAGAAATATTTACAAAAGTAGAAGGGATAGAGAGGGGTGGCACATCCACCGAACTAGGTTCGTAGGCCGAAATATTTTTAGGAAACTTTACATATCTTCTAATGATAACATTTTTAGATTTAGGTGGAAGAAGTCTATATCCTTTTACATATTCAAAATATCCAACAAAAATACATTTTTCACTCTTAGGTTCTAAGGTTTTATGTTTCTCAACGGGAATATGGGCCCATGTTTCATTTCCAAAAACATGAAAGTGACTTACAGCTGGTTTAATTGAGCTCCATTATTCTTCTAGAGTGATATTCTTTAAAACCTTAGTAGGAGTGTGATTTACTATGTAATTTGCACAGTTAATTACTTCTGCCCAAAATTTAAGACTAAGACCTTTAAATTGAAGCATACAATTAGCCATTTCCTTTAAGGTGTGATTCTTCCTTTCAGCTACACCATTTTTCTGTGGAGTATATGGAACAATGTGTTGCAATTGAATTCCATGCTCAGTGCAGAAATTGATGAATTTGTGGTTAAAATATTTTGTGCCATTATCAGAATTTAGCTTAAGAATTTAATGTCTAGATTGCTTCTCAACAAAGGCCTTAAAGGCCAATTACATGTTAAAGACTTAACTCTTGACTTTTAAGAAGTATACCCAAATGCGTTTGGAGAAATCATCAATGAAAGTCAAGAAACACTTGTAGCCAGAGAATGAAACAATTGGAAGTGAACCACATAAATCACTATGCAAAAGCTATAAAGGGGTTGAGGCATGCCAAGGGGCATGTTTTTCAAAACTATCGCTATGATGTTTTCTGAGTAAACATCTGGAACAAACACCATCTCTGCAAGATACCATAGGAAGACCTATCACCATATTTTCTTTACATATATTTTGAAGGGAGCGATAATTTAAGTGACCAAATCGCTCATGCCAAAGTTTTCTCACTTCATCATTATGAGAAACAAATACCAAGGCAAAATTTTATGACCCAAAGTTGTTAAACTTATACAAACTTGTAGAATCATCAGCTATGTTAGTAGCTAAAATTTGTCTAGGATCTCTTAGGTCCTTAATTACAACATCATGAGGTGAAAATTCAACGATTTTACCTTCTCCTAAATGAGTTATCTGATACACAGATAGAAGGTTGCATGATAAGGTCGGAACACATAATACATCATTAAATTGACCATTGTCTAGATAAATAGTTATCGTCCCTACAACACTAAGAGATCTATCATCACCAACATATATACTTTTGATGTTACAATCATTTAAAAAAGAAAACATGGCTTTTCTTTTTGTCATGTGATAAGAAGCTCTAGAATCAATGATCCACTCATGAGAATAAGAAGAAGAATATGCATTTAGTGCATAACCAAACCAAGATGCTTGACAACCACATGTATAAAGTGTTATTCCTGAAGATGAAGTTGAAGTTGAAGAGTGCTCAAAATGGATGTTATACTTCTTCAGTGTTGCTTCCAAGGCTTCCATCTTCTTAAAGCATTTGGATTCTAAGTGGTCATCCTGATTACAAAAGTTGCAATGTCTATCAGTGTTATTCCCTTTGTTTTTATTTGCCTTATCATTTTGTTGAATGGATTTTTCATTTTGAGACTAAAATTGCTTATGGCCCTTGTTTGGTTTAGGACCATTCTTTTTTGATGTTACTTCTTAGGATTCTTTGAATTTGGTCATTGATGGGATGCTAAGGATTTCTTAGAAGAGTTTCCAATATTAAGAAGACCAAGATGTAAGAGTTTTTCTTGTTCTCTTATTAACTAATCACAAAAGACATCAAAAGAGGGGGACTTGTAGGCTTTTCCTTGAGAAATAAAGCCTTCTCTAGTAGAACGGGAGGTGGAAACAAACACAGAATAGGCTAGTCCTAACTTTGTAAGAATGGAATAGATAAGGCTACGACCTTCTTTCTTAACCTTAACACCTTCCAAGAGAAGCACAAGGGTCTTGAACTTGGACAAAAAATCTTCAATGGAAGAAAAATTATTTGGGTCCAACATAAGCAACTCATTTTCGAGTTGACAGGCTCTAATTTCATTTTTAATTCCAAAAATTTTATTGAGTTGTTTCATTGTTTCATCAAGGTATCAAGTTCCGTGATATAAAATCTAAGGTCTGGAGAAATAGACATCCCTATCAATCCACATGTTTGATCTTTCTTATTTTCCCATTTGGTTTTCTTATCTTCATTGTTAGGTTTAAACTCTTGGCATGAGGCTATTCTATAAAGACCCTTACGTCTAAGTAAATCCACAATGTAAGATAACCATTGGAAGTAGTTGGTGCTGTCAAGAATAACTTGGCATGTAATTTCCATTTAAACAAAAACTGAAGCTATAAACATTGAAACTGAGTGTTTCAATAGAAATATCTTGAAAAAATAGGCCAATTAAAAAAAGGGCTCTGAAAATAGCTTCCAGATGAAGAAGCTATGGCTTTTTGAGGAAAAGTTGTTGAAGTACGTGAATGTTTGGAAGTGGATGATAATGTTATATTTAGAAAAAAATACCCTCTCTTTCCAAACTTAGTTTAATTATCTCACTTTTAAAAAAGATTTTATGTGACTAACTTTTATAAATAAGTGAAAGTGACTTTTCCAATAGTACTTTATGAGCTACCCACTAAATTGTAACTTAAATGAAAGATAAAGTGACTTTAGAATTATAAATGACTCACTTTTTATAATGGGTGAGAACACTTTTACATAAAGTAACTTTAAAACATAAGATACATGTACTTTTTGAGAATGTAACTCAACAAAAAAAAAGACTTGAACCCAAGGCCTCTACTCTCATAAAGTAACTTTGGACCAAGTGAGCTAGTTTAAAAGGTTAGTAATTTTTTGAAAAGAGAAAGGGGTTTTTTTTAGTCACTGAAGCTTTCGATTGCCTGCTTAGTTGAAAAAACCCCTTTTTACCCACAAAAAAAAAGTGCACAAGCCAAATTGGACATGCAAGAAAAACCAAGCCTTACAACTTGAAGTTAGATTTCACCAAAAACTAAATATTCTCCTCAATGTTTCTGATTTTCTGAGATCACACTAAGGCGCAGCGAAAAAGAGCATACACATGAGAAAAATCCTTTCTTTATGATTCTGATTTGTCCAGATCACACAAAGTCACAAGGGAAAGAGCATACGCAAAAACGAAAGGTATAGATCCGATAATAAAAAACAAAGAGATTAATAAACCAAAATAAACAGAGAGATAAATAACTAAAACTGCAAATAAAGATTGTATATCTCAAGATCTTAAAAATGACATAGCTAGGGTTACCAAAAACCTTTTCGCGTGAAACGAAAGGGGTTCCTCACTTGAACAGACACTCCTAACACAATAGAGCAGTCATCTCGACCAAAAGCAGTCTGAAACAGTAGATCTAGGAAATGAAAGTCAGATGTAGTTGCACCAGCTTCGGATTTGGATCACAAACAGAAGCGGCCCTCAAATAGCTCTGATACCATGTAGGAATTTATAGAGTAATTTCCTTAGATAGAACACCAAGGGACACTGCTCACAAAAAGATCACAGATCAGTACACCAGTATCCTTGATGTGGTTAAAACCCTCAAAGAAGGAAATAGTCCATGGCCTAAACCAACGCGGTCACTTAAGGAAATTTATTAATGTAAAAGAAAGAAAATTTACATAAGCTTCTCTCATGAACGGTCACCTTACAAATGACCTTCCATTTTCTTTAAATAGAGATCATGGACCAATTCAATGTTAAGCCATAGATCAAGTGTCGGTAATATCGAGGAGAGAATGAACCGTTGGATCACTTCATGTCTAGAACATATCATGACCGTCGGATTGTAAGTTACAAAAGTACATAGTAAAGAAACAAACTTTACCTAACTCTACACTAGACCAAGTCATACTTAACTATTTCCTATGTGTCGGAATTTCCTAACAAAACATTATAAAAGGCCTCTTTTCTGTAAAAGAGAAACTACAAATAATAGTAACAACAATCTGGAGACTCTAGAAACAAGTAACAAGTTAACATAATGTTCTGTTGTATCTACCTATGAAAAGAATGGTTCAATTTTATCTCTTAATTTTAAAGATTTTTCTTCCCTTTAACTAAATCTCACTTCTAATTTTCAAAGATTTTTTAATCAATAATTTTCTTACATTTAGCTCAAATCATCAAACTATTTTTAAAATTAACATACACATGTTTACAGTATTAGTAATTAATATTGTTATTCCAAAATGAGGTATATAAAATTTTAGTTCTTTATTGTTTTTTACTTTATTTTAGCTATATTTAAACTAAGTTTTAGATACTAGCTATTATGTAGTACTTGTTTAAATTTATTTTATTGTAATATCTACGCTATGCATTTTTTTAGAGTTTTTTTTTGTAATTTTATTAATAAAAATGAAATTACAATATAATAAATTAAAATTAAAATTTTTATTACTTTTATTTTTATATTTTTTAAAATGAATTGACATTATGTCTTATCATTATTAGCGTTTTATTTAATGCTTTAGTTTACAAACACTATAATATACTTTCAATATTGATCTTGCAAATATTATAACGTCTCAAAATACTTTGATGGAGAGTGCCCCTCCGAGAAATTATTTATTTTACTTATTTCTGATTATTAATAATATAAAAATATAATTTTATTTATTATATTTTAATTGATATGTTCTTGGATGGGGTGACATTTGAGGTAATAATCCATCACCCCACTTGGATTAAGTGGATGGGAACGTGGCGGTCTGTCCCTAAGAAGGTTTAAACGTCGCTGAAATAATTGCATCACAATGTAATTAATTACACAACAGAGGAACGCAGGTGGTGTGCATGTGAATTGGTCATCAATAAGGAAATTCGTGTGAAATTGATTGTTTTTAGGTCTCCCTCCACGACACTTCACATGTTAAATAAAGCAAGTGCTAATCTGGCAAATAAGACTCTGTTAAGGTGGATAGAAGAGGGCCAAGTTGTATGGGCTTTTGGCGTATGTGAATGGGATTGGACTGGTATTGTGGTGACATTGGTATATTTCAGAAGGGAGCTCGAATCAAAAACTCCGTATCAAGAAGTGCTGGATATCACATTGATTTTCGTATAGGAACTACGATGGAAAGGTAACTTTCTACATTCCTATGTTATGCTTTAAGGTGATTTTTGGTTTTGAAGAGGCCATTGGCACAAAAATGTGCATTCACAAACAAAGGGGTGGCATGGCCCTGATACAGAGAGTTAATTGTTATATTGCGGGTTGTGTTTTTCTATATATATAATTTAAAGAAAATTTTTGTGTTGGGAGACTCCTATCACCATCTTACAAGTAAGATGCTAGGAATGACTTCCTCTTTCCATGGAACGAGGAGTTGACTTTACAACTATAATTATCTTCTTCTTCTTATTCATGCTTGTGTCCTTGTCTTCTTGAATGTTGAGAACACTGGCAGAAAACTCTCAGTGCAAGGAATTTCTATAGGATTATTGAATCTTCTATCTGTGCAAGGGACCAAATACCTTGTGATGAGCCTCAATATTGCAACAAGAATGTTGCAACTCCCAAGGCTAACAATATTAATTATCAACCCAGGACTCATACAAACTTAAGAGGTATCGGCACTATATGTGCAACATACAATGTGTCTTTCTTTTGTTGATCTGATGTAATGGAGTGAATGTCATAAAATCAAAACGAAAATGGAATTGTTACTCTATTTGCAAGAAATCGAAATGGAAAGGATAGAGGTTAATATACTTACAGAAAGAAAGTTATTTCATCATGCATAATTCATCAAACTACCAATAAGAATTGCATGTACCATCTACCTAGTTAATACTTGCTTGTAAATCAATAACCTACTTGCATCATACTTGTGATAAAGAAACTAAGTCTACCATATTTTTGCAGTGAATAAAAGGAAGGGTTGGAGTGGATTAGGAGCTTCCCCTAATCATAAAATCATAGTTGTGGGTCATTATTCATCTAGACTAAGTCATAGTTGTAGTGGGGGTCAAAACCGATGAAGGAAATTGGTAATATAGGTTTGTTATAGGAAAGGACAGATTTGCTACAGGAGAAGACAAAATTTCTACAGGAGGAGATAACTCACCGAATGACCAAGTAAAGCAAATGAATGGGACGGGACAATTTTTTTTTTATCAAGTAGGGTGTCTTGGGTCCTATTCCAAGTGGAATCACTCCAAAATACCCCTGTTAACCCATGTTAAAAAATAGCAGAAAGTTACTAGTCTAAAATCTGGAAATTTGAGAACTAGTGAGCTAGCTAACCTCTCAAATGCCTAACCTAATCAAGTGAAAATGAAATGGATATAATTTTTTATTAACTTGAATTTTTTATGAACCAATCCAAGTGGAGCCAACTCAAATTAAGTTGATCAACATGTTTTAAAAAATAACTTAAAACTACTACTATTTGCTACATGGACTTCCAGAAATTTTAGATTTGTGAATAAGTAAACTAATCCAAGTAGCTCAATGATAACTATGACCTTCCAAAGTTGTTCCAAAGATTAAATAATGCTTGTGACTCTGTAAATAACCCGCAAAAGAACTAACTTCAATCATTTAACGAATCCTACAACAAAAAATCATCAATACTAAATGCAGAAATAGGAAAAATAAGAACAAGAGATGCATGTGAATAAGAAGTGAAAAGAAGAAAAGTAAATTATAAAAAATGGATTTGAGACTCTTGGGATAACTAAGCCCAAGGATACTCAGATTCCTATGAAGGAGAACAATATTTATAAGCTAAGAATTGCACCAAACATCATTATTTGAATCAATCCAAGTATATCCCTACTAGAAATGAAAGTGGAGTAGCAAAAATACAAGTTTTATCCACGAGAAGACTAAAAAGTACATGCCCCCAAAGGAAAATTTGAATTGGTACTTATAAAAAATGATAAATAAGAATTCTCCTTGAAAGGAGGAATTTTTCCCCTCCAAAATCCCTCAAATAGTGGATATGGTTCCCAACATTAGGAATTTGCATTAAATGGCAGGGAACCCATTCCTAGATTTTCTCAATCACTGGAGATCCAAAATTTGTGCAATAACTTCATAATATCATGTTGAATTATTATCCAATATTGATCCTTCTATAGTGTTATAGACATATTTGGGCACATCAACCCCAAACTTATATGTCGATAAACTAGAGCTCTTCGACCCCTGAAAGAGTTGTTTCATACCCTAAAAAAACATAGTCATCTAATTACATCATTCCCCAAAATTTCCACCTGAGAAACAATCTAGAAATGGCCTAAACTGAACCATGCTAACTGCTCCACTGGAAGGGTGCCATGCATACTGAGTGGTACACTGCCAGGGTGCGATGCATACTGATTAGGCCTTCTATAGGGTGCGATGGGCGAGGATGGACAAATGTCCAAGATAGTTTGCTAGGTGGTTGCTCATGGAATCTTCTAGAAACTTCTCCTATGCCACTTGCCTCTCTGAATTCTCCCAGGGTTGAGTAAGAGATCCGAGAAATCTCCAAGTGGAACCAATTGTAACAAGTGGAATAACACTAATAAAACCCCATTGATGACTCACACCCTTGCACACATCTATAAATGGATTCCTCATCTAAGAGATCCAAAGGATGGAATATTGTGAATTGCAAGGAAGTACTGATAGTTTGTAATTGAGGAAACAACATTGTATTGTTGGTGTGATCTTGCTATTTCATGAGGTGAAGAGGGATTGAAGCTAGAAGAATGATGCTGGATCAAACAACTGGGTTGCGATTCTCCCTTCTAGTTAATGAAGTTCTTCAAGTTTTCTTCCATATGATTGTGCAATTATGAATGTTATCATTTGTTCATTATATATCTAATTCTGTAATGTTTATGTTGTAATAGATCACAATACTTTGACAGTTCTTTGTTGCTGTACTTGTGTAGGTACTCTCCAAGCAGGTTAAGTACGGAGAGGAGTTGCAAGCTCTATCAAGGGAGAGAAAGATCAAACAAGGGATTAAACGGAAGTTTCAGGTTGGTTCCTTTATCTTTCTCTTATCTATTGCACATAGAAGAAATTGTTGAATTGCTTTAAGCTGTTGTTTCTACGGTAGCTGCCAAACCTAGAGGGCTAGTCATTTGATAAGACACTAGTTTTCCTAGAAACAAATTGGCGACTCCACTGGGGAAGAATAGATGTTTGTTTGTTGTTATTGTTTGTTTTATAAACTACATACAGAACCTAAAGTTAGCTAGGTAGCCTTCGAACTACTCTTGCTCTACAATTGTATAGTATATGAATGATGCTTCAGTCAATCCCTGGTTTAGTTTATGAATTAAACATTTGACTTACAAGCATCCTAGATGCCCTTTTGGTAGCTTAGTAACCTCTCGAGACCTTCCTCTATACTTTTCTCTTTATTGTCCATTAAAGCTCAGCCTAACTCATTGAAAATAGTTGCACATATGAGCCAAAACCCACTTCAGTTACGCTCCCTAGCCCATCACATTGTCTTCCACTGTAACCTAGTATGCATCACACCTCCCGAGTGTAGTAAGTGTGATGCATCCCTGTTTCTGTGAAGCCCAGGTGCAATGACTGACTGAACCCTTTTTCCATTCTAGAAATTGGGGGGTTTTGACCTTGTTTTTAGTATTGTTTAGTTGTTTTGCTGCCTATTAATAGTGCCTCCTTACTGAAGCCTACTTGCATCACATAGATCAAATTCCATTAGATTAGGATTATTAAATGTTTTTGTGTATTTGTTCATCATTCACAATCCCTTGTCGAAAAGTTGTTTAAATCGATCTATTGCTTTGGTACAAAAAGTGTTGTAATCGTTGTTTTGTGTCAAAAAGAGAAGTGTCATGAATTCTTCCTTCTTTTGTTAGTCGATTGAACTTTTCTTCATGTATTTGGTTCGATTTGTTTCTATTTGAAGTGTCGAAAGAATTTTTTTATTAGAAATTGAAAAGTGTCGTGGAGTCTTCATTTCTTTTTTTGAAGAAGAAATTATCGAAAATTTCATTTTGAAAGAAATATTTCAAATCTCTGCTGCATTTAGTTTCCTTTTTGGAATCTTTCACATTAAGGAGAATGAAAAAATACATGCATTTGCAATTAACATTTTTTAGTTTGTGTGCGAAAAAATGATTTAGGAAAATGCACTAGTGTGTGCTCTTTGCTCTTTGGTTGAAAGAATTGTAATCTTCTTTCCCTAGTAGCTAGGATTTTCATTGCTCAAAATAAACAAAGATTGTTTATCATTGTAGATTGCATTTTAGAAATTTCAAAATCATCATCATGTGGTGAACCATTGAAAGGCAAACTCTAAACAAGATCAACTATAAATAAATTTCAATGAACCTAACAATGCTTTGGAACTTAATGCAACACATCTAGAGGTCTAAGCTAGAGACATGTTCCAACGTCATAAAAACTAGTGGCTATCATTTTCATTGAAGGTTGGGTAATTCCTCCTCCTTGATATGACAAATACTAGCATGCATTTGTGCTCCCCGTACCGTCACATATATATTGGGAGACCACAATAGGCTTATATCCTTTATCCATAGGAAGCTGATTCTGCCACCTTATTGATCACAATGCACTGAACACAGCATTCAGGAAGACTGATTGTCGTACATAAGTCCTTTGTAATTTCTCTTTAATTTATCACCAAGGTGTATATTGTAGTTTTACGATTGGTTTGGTAATCACTCTGTCTAGATTTTCCAGAGTAGTCACTTTCGTTCCTTTTTGACTCTTTAAAAGAAAAGGTCCATCTGAGCACTTGTCACTTCAGGCTCATTAAAAATCGAAAGAGACTAGAGCCATCTTTAGCTTTTTCTCGACTCTTAAAAACTGAAAAAGCAAAGTTGTGTCAAGGCGTCATTAAAATTAATTGAATTCGGACTAACATCTTTTTCCCCTTAATTTTGAGTTTATCAAGTAATCCGCAATCGTGGAAGAAAGTCAATCAAAACCTCATCATTCACGGAGACTAGCGAGTCAACCATCTTTGACTCCAGAAGTGAAGCCAATCTGGACAAAGCGGTCTCGTTTAACTAAGTCTAATTCATCTGGTTTATTTGAAACCTTGGTTTTAACATCATCAGGGACTCCAATTACTCCAATTATTTTTGGTACATCTGCCTTTAGAAAATAAGTCTCGCAATTACAAGAGGACATTAGAATTGATCCTAGTGTAACGATAGACACTTCTATATCTGAAACAACTCCATCTAGAGTTAATACAAAACCCATCTCAGTTCAAACCAAGGCTACATTGGAACCAGTAGTTGTTCAAGAACCTCCCTTTGAGACTGAAGTTCACTTACCTGAACATCTGGAAGTTGAGTTTCAAAATTGAGAAGGTGTCACCCCTCCAGTGTCTGTCACTGCAGAAGCTATACCTTCTTTGGCTCCATGAATCTTTTATGGACCTGATGGTCTACCTCTTCCACCTGGTTTGATTGCTATAGAGGAGATAGTAGAGGATCCTCAATCTAGTACTCCATTACATTTTGGAACTGGGATTCATTTGTGTCCTTCTACTCTTGAGTTTGGTTCTTTTAATCTTCCTTCATCGTAAGTTCCTGTCGAATAGCTAGGAAATATTTTGGATAGATTAAACATGTCTAAGCAACCATAGACATCTAGGAATGTGTCATTTGATGCAGCTGCAACAGAACTTCCTGCTGCCATTCCTACAAGGTTTGTTGGTATACCAATTGTTCTGGCTAGTTATCAATCACTAGCTGGAGTCCACTCAGGGGTTGCTTCGGTAACATGGTCCACTCCTATTTATTCATCAGAGTCCCATATGGTATTTCTTATGTTGAAACTCAACAATTTGATCCTGCATGCTAGTATCAATTTGGGAAGACGGGTCTTAAATACCGATATATCCTTTAAACACTAGACTACTACCGTATGGAGGGAAGTATGCCTTTTCACTGTTTCCTCCTGGGGAACAACCATATGAGATTTTCCAACAATATTTAGGTCAAACTGGAATTACATCCAGTGGTTGGATACCAATGCTTCCACAACAACCAAGGGTTGTATATCCAATGCAACCTATCCAACCTATGTCGAATATTCCCACTACACCTACTATTATGACCATGTCGCAAGCATAAGCACAACTTGTTGTGTCTCAACCTCAAGTCTCTCAGGTTGTGATACAATAGCCACTTGACTCTACGACCAAATCACAACCTCATAATAGTGCTTCTTTATCTAGAACGACTCAGGCACAAAAGGGTATTGTCAATCTGCATCTTGGTCAATCTTTTAGTATTGGGCAACAACAAATGGTCCAACAACCATGGCTGGCCCAATATGAACAACCACAATTCTAGCAAGCCCAACCTTAGTTTGGGCTCAGTTTACAAGCTCAAACTGGGCTTGGTCAATACCAAGCCTACCGAGGACCTGAGAAATAAGGCTTTGTAGGTTATGGGTAACCGCATTTTCAAAATGGTTATCAACAACCACACTATACTGGTTATGTCCAACAGCCTTATCAAAGTTACCAGCATCAGATGCATTATTATGGTATTCAAAGACCTACTACTTAAGCGATTCCATCTTATCCTGGGTATGCTTCACCTAACCTGAATCAGCAGTTGCCTTTTGTAGCAACTCTGGCATTACCAGATTTGAACTGGCTAATGAATGATCTAATTGCATACACCCCTTGGTGGCCATTGATTCCTCATAAACTTTCCTCTGATATTCATAAATTCAATGGAAATCCAAGTGAAGATCCATCGAATCACGTAATGAATTTTGATTTGTGGTGCTCATCTAACACCCTGAATGATGATTCGATTAGGCTTCGCCTTTTTCAGAGAATGCTCATTGGTCTAGCAGCGAAATGGTATATTGAATTGTTGAGAGCTTCGTTTGATAACTTCAGCACCCTTACCACTACTTTTCAAACCCAATTTCATTTACCCATTAGGTACGAAATGGGGACAGAACTCCTTACCAACTTTAAACAGACCACGACCACTCACATATCTAATCATATTCATGGGTGGAAGCATCATCTTCGAATGGTAAAGATGTATGTTCCTGATCAGCTTTTAGCTGAGTGGTTTATTAAGTCCTTATTTCCATCTATTGAGGACGTGGCGAAAGGAGGAGTTGTCACTAAAGAACAAGTCATTACTCATGGCCAATATTTAGACTTGATCTATGCTCAGTCTTGCACACTCTATGACAAAATCTCCGACGCTCCTAGACCAAAATTTTCCATTCCACCTCCTCCTAAATCAAATAGGGACTCTCATGCCGATGACGGTGCGATCGGTGCCTCAAGCATGCAAACCGCAAGGGGTCCATCTGGAAAATCTCTTGTTGTTTCTAGTTAGAATGCAAATGAAAAACTTCTTGCCTCAGAGATTAATGCTGTGTCATCTGACAAGGGAAAAAATCCAAACCAACCAGGGGGCAAGAAGAAAGGGAAAAATAATAAAAAGAAATAGGAAAATTCAACTCTTGAAAAATCATCTGAGAACCCTACTGGGCCAAAGAAAGCTCCTCATTTTCCATGTTTGATATGCAACGAGGAGCATTATACAAGGGAATGTCCACATCGATTTAGGATTCAAACTTTTGAAGGCTTCGAAAACCTCAGCGGTGTTGACTGATCCGTTTTTGAACCCAGAAACTAATCTAGTTGCTATCGATAATGCTTCCACATCCCCAGTGCTAATGCTATCCATCTCAAAAAAGTAAAATGATGCTTCGGTATCAACAAGGAGTAAAGATTTTGGGAATCCATCGTCGTTGGACAACCAGGTTACTAATCAACCTAGTAGTTCGGCAACGACTTTTCCAAAAGTTGTTCCACCCATTATTCATGAATTAACTATAAAGCCACCAAAGGGAGTCGTATATAAATTGACATTTAATCCTTGTGCTTGAGCTGCTCAAAATTATAATATAGTGGAGGATCTGGCTCAATCGCCATCCACTATTTCGACACTTGAGCTATTGCAAAATTGTCCCTCCCTAAAGCAAGCTTTGTTATCAGCAATAGGTGGGATCGATCCAACGGATTTCAATCTTGTGGCATTTAATCATAAAGGATATACACCTCAGTTATCGGCCCAACTCGCTTTCCTTATACAAGTAAAAGCCCTCAATAAAAATGTTCATAGAACCATCATTGATGAGGGGGCATCCACCTATACTATGTCAATGAGTTGCTGGAAAAATCTTGGTTCACCACCCTTTTCATGATCACCAAAAACATTAAAATCATTTGATGGAAGAACGTACACTTCATATAGGATCTTAAGTAACTTGCAAGTTGAATTAGGGGGCAAGACAGTGGAAATTGAAGTCGAGGTCATTGATGGAAGCCTTGATTACAATATTTTACTAGGAAGGCCCTGGATTTATGCCATGGCTGCCGTTGTGTCTACATATTTTAGAAAAATTGCATTTCCCTTCTAAGGTGGAATCACAATCGTTGACCAACTAGCCTTTTTTGCTAACCATTCACAAGCTACTGGAAGCATTCCATTGATCCATGGAAGTTCACAATCACTTCAAAATGTTGGAGTAGGTCTCCTCAAAGACCCTTCCTTAATGGGTACTTTTGCCCTCCCGTCTCCATCTGGTTTCGCGGAAGTGGCCACAGTGGAAACTTGTCAAACAATCTCTTCTATATCATCTGAGTTTAATAAGAGTTCTAACTATTTTGATAGTGAGGATCATTGCGAAATGTTTCCACCTAGCACCATTGAATTTTTGTAGCAATCGGTTTTTTGGGTTTGGCCAGCAAACCTGAATCGGCACTCGACAAGTGTTTGGGTAGATAGGTCTTTAGAATATGGTACCTCTTCTGATCCTTGGTCTCGTATACATTCTACAGACGAAGGGATCATCCAATCAATGATGATAGAAGAGATGCCTAGGAAGATTACCACCATCATTCCCACCTTCGAGATGACGACGAAGATTATTTGAACGAGCTCAATCATCCTTCATTTTTTTATTTTTTATTAAATTATGTAAGCACAGTAGATTTTGAGCGAAATCTGTCCAACATTGAACAAATTATCGCCATTAATATTTCGACCAAACCTAATATTGTAGAGAATATTCACGTTGGCAAATCCTTTTCTCCATCAGAACTAGAGATATAATGTGCTCTTTTTCACGAATTCAGAGATGTCTTTGCTTGGTCATATGAAGAAATGCCAGACATTGACTCGAGAATTGTTGAACATGAAATCAAGATGTATCCAGATGTTAAACCAGTACGACAATGGCTTCAACCTATCCATCCGAAGAAAGTCGCTGCCATTAAAGCAAAGGCTAAAAAAATTTTGCATGTTGGCTTCATTTACCTTGTTCCTCTCACTGATTGGGTATCGAATATTGTTCATGTGATGAAAAACAAGGAACCATTAGAGTGTGCGTCGATTATAGGGATGTAAATCAAGCATGTCTGAAGGACAACTATCCTACACCCTTTATCAACTAGATTGTTGGTGAATGTGCTGGATGCGAAATATTTTCATTCATGGATGGATTTTTTGGATACAATCAAATCAATATTCGCCCACAAGACCAGTCAAAAACTGCATTTATATGTCCGTGAGGCACATTCGCATATCGTAAATTACCATTCAGTTTGAAGAACGCAGGGGAAACTTTTCAGAGGGAAATGAATTACGCCTTCCATGACATCAAGCACATCGTTCAACCATATCTCGATGATCTACTTGCCCATTCATGAAAATAGACTGATCATCCGCAACATTTGAGAGCCATATTTTTACATTGCCAACAATACAAGATACAACTCAATCCACACAAATGTGTGTTTTGTGTTGGTTCTGGTCGATTGCTTGGTTTTGTAGTTTCTAAGGATGAAATTCGACTCGGCCCATTTAAGGTTCAGGCAATCTTTGACATGCCTCCATCTTCAAATTTGTTTCAGATTCAGAGACTCCAAGGGAAAGCTAACTTTCTGAGGAGGTTCATTCCACATTATGCTGAGCTCGCTAAAGGTTATACATGTCTTTTGAAAAAATCAGCACCCTTCCACTGGGATTAGGTTGTGCAAGCTTCCTTTGATGCTTTAAAAGATTCCCGTATAAAAGCATCATAAATGTACACTCCTGAATATCAAAAAGACTTCAGCCTATATCTCGCTGCTGCAGATACAACCATCGCTATCGTTTTAGTGCAAGAAGATAATGGAATTGAACATCTTATATATTATTTAAGTCACAATCTTAATGATATAGAAATCAAGTACTCTTATGTTGAAAATTTGGCTTTCGCAGCCGTTCAAGCAGCACAGGGATTTCGACACTATGTTCTCTTTTGCAAAACTACCATTGGGTCAGATTGCAACCCTATGACCTAAATTCTGTCACGTTAATTACTAGGAGGCAAATATTCTAATGGATAGCAATTTTGTAGGAGTTTGATATGGAATTCACCAAATCCAAATCAAAGAAGTCTCTCACCTTTGCGGAGTTACTTTCTGACCTTCCTTTGTCATCCAACAATTTAACATCCCAAGCATCAATCATGGATGAGACTTTGTTTCTGATATCGTCAAGCGATCTGTGGTATGGGGATATACTATTCTATCTCCAAACCCAAACTTTTAGGCCTAAAACCTCTCATTCTAAATAGTGACGTACTCAATACCAAGCCAAAGAATATCTGATTATTGGTGATAAACTTTACTATCGTGGTGTCGATATAGTTATACGAAGGTGCCTCACGCATGAGGAGGCCAAAAAAGTTTTGAATGATTGTCATTCAGGTGCTTGTGGGGGGCATCTATCTGGTTATGCTACTGCACAAAATATCTTATGAGATGGTTACTTCTGGCCTACCATATTCAAAGATTGCATAATAGCAGTCAGAAGTTGCGATGCTTATTAGATATTTTATCACAAAACCAGATTACCACCTGCACCGCTGCATTCAGTCATTGCTATTTGGCCATTCGGTAACTGGGACATTGATTTCATGACATGTAACCCCACCTCGACTAGGGGGCACGGATATATTATAGTCAATGTCGACTATTTTACAAAATGGGTTGAGGTGATGCCTACATTGAACAACAGTGGTGAAACAACTGCTCTTTTCTTTTTCAATCATGTAGTTTCTAGATTTGGTGTACCACAGGCTATAGTCACAGATCATGGGTCACATTTTTGCAACCACATGATGATTGAATTGACTGCCAAATTAGGACTGTCCCATCATATTTCTACTCCATATTATCCGCAGGCCAATGGAAAAGTTGGGGAAATCAACAAAGTCCTTAAGCGCATGCTGTAGAGAATTATTGGAGTCCACAAACAGAATTGGCATTTAATCTTGTACTCAGCTCTGTGGGCCTATAGGACTTCGGTGATAAATGTGACCGGATTTATGCCCTTTCAGTTAGTGTATGGTCTAGAAGTAGTCTTACCAATTCAGTGCGAAATCTCATCCCTCAAGCTTGCAGTCGATCTGCTTCCTAAAACTTCTAAAGAAGAGGCTCGTTTCTTGGAATTAATCCATTTGGATGAAACCCATCATGATGCTGCATTATCTAATGAAGCACATAAGAATGCGTCAAGGCACAATATGACAAAAATGTCAAGCCTCGTGTCTTCTTAAAAGGTGACCTAGTCTTGCTTTACGATCAGGATTCTGAAAAACTAGGAGCAAGTAAATCTGAACCATTATGGATGGGCCCTTACATTGTTAAATGAGTATTGAAAAAAGGAGCCTACAAACTAGTCGATTATGATGGGATTCCACTGTCGCAGACTTGGAACGGGTTGTATCTTAAACATTACTATGATTGATTAAGTATAGTAAACTCATTGTACATATGCTTTTATTGCATTTTTGAGTGTTTTGTTTTAGAGTTGTCAGTTTGGTTAGGTAATCCACTTTACATTTGTTGCAGATGTCAGTCTTTTTGGAACCGTTTGTTGGGTATGCCAACAAAGCTATTCGTAGTACGTAAAACCTATCTTCTGCAGCCTAGGCCATTTTCGCTCCAAGAGGTGAGTTAGTGAGTTTCAGGGGCATATGTATTGATTGATTGACGAACAACATCGCTAAGTATAGCGCATTGATTGAACTTCTCTCTGATGCCATTTCACATGGCATACGCCGACTCATTGTCAGGCTAGATTCACAGCTCATCATTCTACAACGTACTGGCGTTTATTCCATTCGGAACCCAGCTATTTATCACATGTTCCTAAGAGTTAGGATTTTGGAAAGGCATTTTGATTCCATTCAATATCAACACATTTCCATAAACTTAAACACATTAACTGATTCATTAGCAAACTATGTGTTAAATAGACATTTGCAACATTTGTAAATAAAGCATTTCACATCAACATTTCTGCCACTTAACCAAAATAAAACTCCAAAAATCAAAAGTAGATAGTTGTTTATAGTTTTTACAAAATGTTTTGTGTCCAAGAAAAAATCGGTCATCTAACCAAGAAACTCAAAATGAATGCAGAAAAACATCCTAGACTAGTGATGCTGGTGATAACATGTCACCGCCTGTGCTATCATGCACAGGAGCCTAGTCCAACGACTCGGTACGCCAGTAGTATGGCGCTATAACCTCAAAGGTAACTCATCGAACCTGACATCCTGAATGCTGAGAGTGAGGCCCTCAATCTGATCCTGCAACACGGCTAGGGTCTTCAATATGTCCAGATTCTAAAGGACGAACCTCCCTACAGCCTCCCTTGCTGGAGCGTCATCTACCGCCCATGGGCGTGCCACTGGTCGTACTGGTCCAATATCTGCACATACATATAAGTTTTTTTAGTCTCGATAACATCAAAAACACAAAAACATTATAAAAATAGAAAATGAAACTGACTCCAAGCATAGTTTGTTCGTTTCAAGCTTGTGTAAAAAATGAAACCGAATCTAAGAATAGCTCCCCCAATGGTTCAAGCTTGTCAAAAAATGAACCCACCTTAATGTAATTAACCTCTGTGATTGCCATTCTATCAGTCTTTCGAACCTTGGTTGTGTACCTCCCATCACCTCCATCCCTTTTGCCCATCATACGCTTCCACTTGGTTGTTTTACCCCTTTTGAGGAACAGTTGCAATGAGTGGTCTTATTAGCCAGTCTCTTCGCAAAATTCACCATGTTTTGAGAAGTTCCAAATTCATTGGAACCAGTTACTACCGTAGACACCACTCGTTCCTCAAATTGAGTCTCCTTCAAACCCTTTTTAGAATAATTAAATATGAAAATATTTTCGAGCGCCGGCCTTTCCTGCTCGTTAAAGTGTTTGGAAATGTCATCCCTCTTGTATGATTTTATACTTTTTCAAACCTGAGGGATTATCTTATGAAAAAGTCGAGCGCTTGTCTTTTTTGGCTCATTAAATTGATTGGAAAAGTCATCTCTTTTGTATCATTTTATCCTTTTTCGGACTTGAGGGATTATTTTATGAAAAAGAACTTATGGAATTTTCTTTTCATCCCTTTTCAAACTCTCTAAACATGAAAAGGATCGATTTATCCTTGTCATTAAACTCGTTAAAACAATAGCGACAAACTTGTTCATTCTAGACGAGGCCGAGTTTCACTGTCGCTAGACTCATAAAACATAGTGATAGGTTTGCTCGAAGGGAAAATTATAGAACAAGCATATGTTATCCTCCTCAAGATTGACAAAAATAAAGGGGTGCTGGTCAGCAATGACTAGGGAAAAAGCAAAAAAAACTTGAAGAATTTATGGTAGTAGGTCACTCTTGAACATGACACTTTCACTCCATCACCATTATTGAGTCGAGTTGGGTTATTCCGTTCACTGATCATCTCACCATTGGTCTTTCACACCATCCATCGTTTGTTTACTCTACCAATCCATCTCAATGTCATCAACATGTTCAAGAGAAGTCATTCAGTTGAGAAACCACAATCTAGTTAATGTCTCATCCACTGCAATACCTCCAACCTTCATTTTTTCATGGTCGCCATTCCTGAACCTTGTGTTGTCAGTCTGTTTTCACCTCCAGAAATCAGTTGCTTTGTTTCGTGTCATAGATGTGGGATACATTAAGGCCCTCCTACAATGAGACACTTCTTGTTGACATCAGCTCATTATCCAAGAAGTTGACTTAGAAACACCCCTTTCAGTGCTTTGAAGCTTGCATGCATCAATGGTGAGTTTCTCACTTCCAGCGACAGGTTGACATTAATGGCCTTCGACTGAAATATTTTGTGTTGTGTTTGACATTGGATCATATATTCACACCAAGTGAATTGTACTGTAGTACCATGAGGGTCATTATCATTATTGGTGATTCCTCTCACATCTATTAATAGCTCACATTATTAGTTGGTAATCAGGCGATGTCTTTCCATGTTCAACTTCAGAACATCTCTTCACATGGATTGACTTGTACATTAGGCAAATATTGAATGATTTTGAAGACCCCAGATCTAGTTTCATCCATCTGAGCTATGATATATTCGGGGATATAAAAACATCAAATATACAAAGGCACTGCACAGATGGTCATCTGAACCAAGGATGATGACTCTACATCTGAAGAATCACTAGTCTGCATCTATAGATGACTATCTGATCTATGTACATGAAATGAATTTATAAAGTTGAGCATGGGAATGCATCCCTTAGCTAGATCATGAAAATTATATTATGATGATGTATTGTATTGTAACTTATGTAGGTCACCTTCCAGTTCGAAATCTCGTATCCTCATGATAAAGCATTTCACCCGACATCAATATTTACAACTTCATGCTTTAGGGGGCAACTGTTATAGACATATTTGGGCACATCAACCCCAAACTTATATGTCGATAAACTAGGGCTCTTCAACCCTTGAAAGAGTTGTTTCATACCCTAAAAGAGCATAGTCATTTGATTACATCATTCCCCAAAAGATCTGCCTGAGAAACCATCTAGAAATGGCCTAAACTGAACCATATTGACTACTCCACTAGCAGGGTGCGATGCATACTGAGTCGTACACTACCAGGGTGCGATGCATACTGATTAGGCCTTCTATAGGGTGCGATGGGGGGGGATGGACAAATGTCCAAGATATTTTGTTAGGTGGTTGCTCATGGAATCTTCTAGAAACTTCTCCTATGCCAATTGCCTCTTTGAATTCGCCTAGGGGTGAGTAAGAGATCCAAGAAATCTCCAAGTAGAACCAATTGTAACAAGTGGAATGACACCAATCAAGCCCCATGGATGACTCACACCCTTGAACACATCTATAAATGGATCCCTCATCTAAGAGGTCCAGAGGTTGGAATATTATGAATTGCAATGAAGTGCTAATAGTTTGTAATTGAGGAAAGAGCACTGTATTGTTGGTGTGATCTTGCTAGTTCATGAGGTGAAGAGGGATTGAAGCTGGGAGGATGATGTTGGATCAGATAACTGGGTTGTAATTATCCCTTCTATTTAATGAAGTTCTTCAAGTTTTCTTCCATATGATTGTGCAATTGTGAATGTTATCATTTGTGAATGCTATCATTTTTTCATTATATATCTGATTCTGTAATGTTTATGTTGTAATAGATCACGATGGTTTGACGGTTCTTTGTTGCTGTACTTGTGCAGGTACTCTCCAAGTGGGTTAAGCACGGAGAGGAGTTGCAAGCTCTGTCAAGCGGGAGAAAGATGAAACAAGCGATTAAGCAGAAGTTCCAGGTTGGTTCCTTTATCTTTCTCTTATCTGTTTCACATAGAAGAAATCATTGAATTGCTTTAAGTTGTTGTTTCTAGGGTAGCTGCCAAACCTAGAGGGCTAGTCATTCAATAGGACACTAGTTTTCCCAGAAACATGTAGTAAGGAGCAAGTTCCTAGATTATCTCCTCCTCCAAGTTTTCATAATCTACCCAATATTCTCACAATATTATAAAAAAATAAATATTATTAGGCACAAATATGAAATTATCCATAAACCTTCATAATGAACATATTAAAGTTAAAAATATGTCATCTAACTAAAAAGAGAGGTTTAATGTGCTGAAGGATGGTCAGATGAGCCTTAATTTATGTCTAATTTGGAGGCCCATCATAGCTCCCTACTAAAAGAGTTTCTCACCCTCTGAGAAACTTAGTGACCTAATTGTGCCTCATTCATGGCCCTGGTGGCCTCCCTAATGTACCTTGTAGCCATCCAACACTTTCTTCTTTCCTGTAGCAATTTTCTACCTTCTTGTAGTAGCTTTCTGCCTTCTTCTAGTAGAGAATATTCTTCTTTTGGTTGTTTGGTCATGGCTTCCCTAGTGCTCGGATTCTTCTAAGATACTTGGGGCTCATTTATTTTTTATTGGAGGGTGGTTATATCTTTAGTTTTCTTCGTATTCTCCTTTTATCCTTTGCTCTTATTTTTCAGGCACTCTTTCTTATGTTTCAACATTTTCTTTTTATTTTCCACCATGTTCTTATTCTGCACATCCATCCTTGACTGCCTCTTAAGGTCTAAGAAAAGCTTCTCTAATGTTAACAAAATTTGTCGATGTGTTCTCAAGGTTTGTGCAATGGAACGTACTACCAGTTATCAATTTCACAACACTTGGCATTTCATCTTATGGCAAGAGGATGAGTGATTCATGTTGATGATTGAAGTGAAGAATGGTATGCCAATTTCAAAATAAGTTTATTATCCCATCATAATGTTCATCCTCACAAGAAAACTCCACACTTTAAATTTTTATGGTTTTTCTACATGATATTTAGTGGAGGAATTTTGCAAAAATTCACACCATTTTTGTTTGTAAGAGGTGATATATCAAGTACTTACCCCGTCCTTGCAGTCTCCTTCAAATTTCTAGGATTTTGTGGCCAATAAATCTCAATATAGGGCCCATTTTTGCCTCTTGGGACAATCATTTAGTAGGAAGATTGTCTCATGTAGCACCTACTCTCTCTCCTGTATCAACCCTATTTCTCTTGTAGCAGCCCTATTTTCTCCTGTAGCATGCCATTTGTGCTTTGAGCTACTTAGCTAGGGCTTCTCTAGTGGTTGGCCTCCTCATAGGTGTCAAAAGTTTCTTCCCTTCTATTAAATCCTCCACCCATTTCTCCTAGTATTCCTCCTTGATGTTATGTAGGTGTGGAACCTAAAAAACATTTAAACAGTCTCAATGGTGAAACAATGGTAAATTTTTTGGTATTATTGAGGAAGAAGGGTGCTTGAAGTGATGTCAACCAAACTATTTTCTCTTCTCTTAACCACAAAAAACTTCAAAAAGAATTCCTACTGATCAATTGAATTTTATAGGCTCTTAATTTCAAACAAACTTCTCATGCAATTGGATGTGGAAACAAGGAAGAAAGGTGTCACTTCTTGTCAGAGAAATTTTGGGTGTGCATGAAAGTTTGAGACAATATTGAGTCACTATGACACCTTGTTTTCTTCTCCCAACTCTTCCTGTAGCTTCTCTCATCTCTTCTATGGAACTTGCAAGCCTACCTATATCTTTCTCCTGGAGCACTAGTAGACTGTTTTTGAGACTCCTCGGTGGCACCCTAGGCACTAGCTTGTTCTTCCTCTACCTGTTTTTGGAATGAGTGATGGTGCAAATGAAGTCAAATGAGCACATAATATCCTCTTTTGGTTAAAAGCTTGGAGCACTTTAGTAACTTTACATTAACGTTTGTTTCCTCTTGTGGATCATTGTCCCTACTAATTGTAATCATTTCTCTATTCTTGTAATCATTACTTTCCCCACTTTGAATTCTTCATAGTGCATGTGTGTTTAAGTAAACTACAGTCTCACAAGTCGAGAGTGGCCAAGTTTACTGACCAACTTTAGCTTATAAAACCTTCTCTCATGTGCATTGAAAATATTTTTTTTCTTAATATGCTCAATAGGAGAGGTGAAGAACAAATGCATACTTGTGCCTACCGGTGGATTAGATTGTTGGAGGTGATTCCATATACATCATGATATCTTGGTGCATGTCTTCAGAACTTGATTATAGAATTGAGGCTTCTGTGATCCATCATATTTATAAGAAGAGTTTCGGCGTAAATCACATCAAAAAGACCTTTGTCGACGCGTTTCGAACCAACTAGTGTGGTTCATTGTTAGGACAAGTTGAAGACACATATCTGATTTAGCATGTTTAAATAGACTGACTTAGCAGAGACTCCAACGGCTATATAACGACTAATTTGGACTCAGGGTCCAGGTCAAAACTAAAATAAATTAATATTCTTTTTATTTTTATTTTTATTTTGTTTTTATAATATTGAGATTTAATGATATATAATTCTATTTTTATACAAATTCTAAAGGTTATCCTATAAATAAAAATGAATTGTTTAATAATATACTTTTTTGGTCAAGATTGATCATAATAATATAACTAAGTGGTAAAGTATAGTAGTTGTAAATTATTATTTTATTGTTTTCTTTACTAAATATAAATCTAAATTTATGGTAAACGAAGAGATTACTAATCCCTATGGTTAATTTAAAAAGTTAAATTAAATTGTATATAATTTACTTTTTATAAAAATGGTATTACTAGTTTCTCTACAATTCCTAGGAAACTTAAGCAATGTGATGCTTGTATCTTAGCAAAGCACAACAAATAGTGTTTTCATGATTCACATTCCAAAACACATAGAAAACTTGAACTTCTTCATTTAGACTTATGCGGCCCAATGCATATTCCTTCTCAAATGGAAATAAATATATGATGGCATTTATTGATTACTACACCAGAATGTGTTGGGTTTATTTATTGAAGAACAAATCTAATGTTTTTCAAACATTCAAGAACTTTCATGCATGGATTGAAAATGATGCACAAACTCATATTTGATATATTTGCACTAATAATGGAAAAAAATACACTTCAAATGAATTTGAAAACTATCTTCACCAGCATGGGATCAAATATCAAACAACTGTGCCTTATAATCCCCAACAAAATGGAGTAGTTGAAAGAATGAACATGACAATCTTAAATATGGTACGTTCCATGATGTTTTTCAAGAATGTAAAATTGATGTTTTGGGCTAATGAGTTCTATGTGTTGTGTAGGTAAAGAATAGGTGTCCATCTAACGCTATTAGAAACAAGACCCCTTATCAAATGTGGCCTGGCCACATTCCTTCGGTAAATCATATCAAGGTCTTTGGTTCCACCTGTTATGCCTTGATACCCAAGGAACAAAGAAATAAACTTGGTGCAAGGAGTCATAAGCGTATCTTCTTGGGATATTCAAATACGTCCAAAGTATACCGTCCATATGATGAAGTTAATAATAAGTTTGTAGTGTCTAAAGATGTGATCTTTCTTGAATCTTCCAAGGTTGACAATGTTGTTGAGCGACAACTTGATCGCTTGGATAGATTCAAACATGCCAAGTCTTTTCAAGAATTTGATAATTAGATTCCACATCTTGAAGGGAGAATTCTTATACTGGATCAATATGTGGAATCTTCTTCTGAAACACTCTCTCTCCCACATGAAACTCTAGCCACTGATGACACTTTGAGTGATGTGATTGACAAAATTGGGAGACTCAATCTTGATTCAGTCCCAACTCATTGAACTAAGAAACCAGGGCCATCTTATAAAGGTCCTCAAAAATGGTTGACAAAGACACTTGAAAGTGTTCATCTCGATGAGGTTGGAAAGATAGGAATAAGAAATTCAACCAGGAAAAATGGAAGTGATGTAGATGACTATGATTCACTAATTGATATGGATGTTTCTTACGATTTTGAATTGAATTTTTTTACATATTTTGAACCAAATTCCTTCAAATAAGCCTCTTCTCATGATGAATGGAAATAAGCGATGTAGAAAGAGTATGATGCCTTGATAAAGAATGGCACTTGGAAGCTGGTTGATCCTCCATTGGGAACCAAGCCAATAGGCAGCAAGTAGGTCTACAAAAACAAGTATAAAGCAAATGGCTAACTTTACAAGCACAAAGTCGGGCTTGTGGCAAAAGGTTTTGCAAAGAAGGAAGGGGTCGACTATGAGGATATTTTTGTCCCCACAACAAAATGCACCACCATCTGGACACTCTTTGCCTTGGTAACTCATAATGATTGGAAAGTCCATCAAATGGACGTAGAAACTACTTTCTTGAATGGAGATATGGAAGAGACTGTTTTTATGTCTCAGCTAGAAGGATTTGTTGTGAAGGGTCAAGAACATAAAGTGTGAAAGCTTGTAAAACCCTTGTATGGCCTCAAGGAAGCACCACAATCCTGGTACGAGAAGTTAATAGAGCATATTTTGAAACTCAACTTCAAACATTACGATCTTGATGATGCAACTTTGTTTGTCAAGAAAGTTGGCAAAATAATTGTATATCTTGTGGTGTATGTAGATGATCGTTTGATGACAGGGAACAATGAGGGCTATATTGCATCAATGAAGAAGGAATTGAGGAAATGTTTTTAAATGACATATTTGACATATGTTCACTACTATCTTGGTATTGAAGTAACTCAACATCTAAAGTTTATATTCCTCTCTCAGAAAAAAGTACATTAGAGATCTGTTGAACAAGTTTGGCATGGCTGAGTGCAAACCTTTGACTACTCCAATGGAACAAAACTTAAAGCTCACATTCAATGAATGAAAAGAATTTGAGGATGCAACAAAGTATAGACAACTTGTAGGAAGTCTCAACTACATGACTACTACCAGACCAAACATTTCATTTATCATTGGAATCCTCTCTAGGTTTATGAAAAAGCCTTGTGAGGGACATTGGTCTGCTGTGAAAAGAGTTCTAAAGTACTTGAAGGGATCTCAAGACTTTGGACTGACTTAAGTATACACAGGTGGGCGACTTCAACTTGATTGGATGTTCTGATTCAGACTTCGATGGAGATAATGAAACTGAGGTATCTACTTCAGGTTATGCTATGAGTCTTGTACATGAGTTGTCTCTTGGAGGTCACGTAAACAATTAGTTCTAGCAGATTCCACAATAGAGGTTGAATATGTGGTAGCAGCTGAAGCAACAAAGGAAAATGTGTGGCTCAAGAAAATTGTGGAAAATTTGCAGGTGAAACAAGTGCATTCAACTCCACTCATGATTGAAAACACTTCGGCAATAAAGTTGGCCAAGAACCCAAAGTTCCATGATCAAACGAAGCACATCAATATAAAATACCATCTGATTCGACATCATGTTGAGGCCAAGACAATCCATCTACACCATTGTTCCACAAATGAGAAGAATGCAGACATATTCACCAAAGTTCTTGGAAGAGAAAAGTTCGAAAGATTCAGAACGATGCTTGGACTCACCAACATCTCTTCAGATTAATGGGGGGGAATGTTGACACCTAATCCTTGGGATTGGATGAATATGTGTAAAATAATGTAAATAGAAAATAAGGAGAGTTGGAATATGAAGAGACATTGGGAGATGAAGCCCAAGAGTCTCTCCCTCCATGTATATATATATGATCAGCTTTAATGCTAAAATCAAAATTTGGTTCGAGGAGTCGCCTCCTAGCTTGACATATACATAAAATACAATTTTTTTATTAAATGAAAAATGTATTTATTAATACGGGGACATAACTTTCAATTAAAAAAAAAAATCATCGGTGCTCACATACATATGACACATCGTTGTTGGTTCACAAATTTAAATTTTCATAATGATGTCACACTTGTGCACCGATGTGCACAAATAACATTTTCGCTCTGATACAGAATATTCACGTTATCGAACGCACTGAGTTATAACTATATTTTTAAATATTATTTTTGTGGTGCGTTTGGCAAATATGATCGCACCAGTGCGAGAGGAACATATCAAGTGCGCCGCATTCATGATGGTGATTAAGAGACATTTGTTTGACTTTCAAATAGACTTGGTGATGCATTTTTGTTTCCTATTTAGATTATGTAAAATAAATATATATTTTTATGTATTTATAACTAAATTATTTAAAGTAGACATGTCTTTATCATTGTGAAGATGATGTAATATTAGCTAGGAGAAATGTGAAAACATGAATTTTGGAGACTACCTTGTAATAAATATGTGGAAAAATTAATATTTTTTGAGTTGTTCATTAAGAATAACTAAATATATTATTTTTCAAGACTTTAAATTTAATATAGTATCATTTTTGTATTATTTAACTCATCTTTATAATTAAAAGAGTTCAATTTAAACCAGTACAATGGCAAATAAAAAACTGAAATAACACCAAAATGTTATATATTCATTACTAGAAAAAAGTTCACTTGCCTCTTTAAGGGAGAACTTCCAACGGAGCAAATCCCCAACTACAAGTAACGTCACAAACCTTATTTTACATTTCTTGATCCCCATCTTCACAGAGAGAAATTTCTAATTTAAATTGGTAAGAGTTGCTATAAATGTTAAATTTAAATTGCTTGAAAATATCATAACTTTAGTAATAAATTAATTGGTATGATATATATATATTAATATATATTAATCTAAATTAATTGCATCAAGAGCGCGAATATGGGAGAATACTTAGTACGTAATGTAAATTCTAAAATATAAATAAAATTAAATTAACGAATTAAAAATAGTAATAACAAAAGAAATTAATGTCGGTCATAATTACAATACTCCAATTTACACCTTAATCATATATAACGTTGTATAGAAATATAAAGTAAACTAAAGTAAACAAAATAATTTAACTTTTATTATGAGGAAGAAATGTAATGAGTAAAAAAATATAATTTATGTTTTTTTTTGTTTATAAGTCAATCTTCTATTAAATTTGGAGAAAGGAGTACATAGAGATGTTGTTAAAACAGGTGGTCTCACCCCGACTGAGTTTGTTGACCAAAAAGTTCACCATATGACAAAAATACAAAAGGACCTCTAAAGGCAGAAACCAGAACCGATTAGGCGATAGGCACCAGAACACAACCAAAACAACAAAATACTCCGTAAAGCATACTAGTCACAAGAAGTAATGGATGCAGGGTTGTCCGGTGCAGTTCTAGGAGGCAGTGGAGGGCGAAAGTCGCAGTAGACGTGCCCTTCGAAGTGCACCATTTAGGTCTCCAATTTTTCAACTTTCTCTGAGAGCATATTCTGACCTCTTCACACCAAAAAAATATAATTTACCATTATTACAAGAAAGAAATGTAATTTTTTCACATGACAATAAATAATAGTATTAATATTACATTATGTGTAATTCATTCCATGTTCCTGTGATATTTAAAACAAAAATATATTTATAACAAAAAATATTTTACTGTCAACCAAAAACAAAATATTTCAATGTCCATATTAAATAACATATTCTTATAGATAATTTATATAGAGAAAAATAACATAATTTAAATTGAAAATTTTCTTGAATTTGATATGTAATATTTCAGAAAATATCAGTAATAAAAATAATTAAATGTATGCATGCAATAAAAAAATATGAGGGCCGCATTTTAACATTTTAATGTGGAGAAGTGAATCATAAATAAAATATTTCAATGTCATCTACATATATATTATACCAGTCTAGATCCATCTTAACTCTCGATCTACCAAGCGCCTAGAGGGATCAAATCTTTTTTCACTATAAAAGATGTTTGCACCTCAAGAGATTTGATCCCTTTCGACACTTGGTAGATCTAGAGTTAATATGGATCTAGGCTTCGGGTTATAAAAAATTTCGACTTAAGTTTTTTAAATTTAACAGTAGATTGAATTCTATAACACCATTTGAATTATTAAATTTAGAATATTTATTATTAATAATTTTTTAAAATTGAATGAGCATACATTTTCGTCTTATTAAGAACTAACTAAATTATTTTATCTTTAATTATTTTTTCATTATGAGTATTGAAATATTTTGCTAATTAAGTTAGATTGAACATCAATGAACTATCTAACCAATATAAACGTTTCAACCATACTAAACTTTGTAATTTATAAAAATATCTATGCATTTTTTTTTAAAGTAATTCGTTTTGCATGCAATTTCATATATAAAAGCTTTATATAAGTTCACCAATACATAATCTATAATAAATATTATTTCATAAAAATAAACATCATGATGATAACCATCTAACAAACATAAACATCATCTAAGATACACGTTCAAATTCACTACCATCGTCTAATTATATACACCTCTAGCACATATAAACGTAATTAGCTTGCACGCAAATCTAATAATATAATAGGGCATCATCATTGTGATAATGTCTAACAAAACAAAAACATTGTAATCTAACATCATCACCACAGACATCCTCAAATTAATATAAAGTTTATGTCAAATAACTACTATCACATACACATCTATTTGCAAGCACATTAAATGAACATATTTAACACGACCTAACAATATACACATGAACACCGACATATAAATTAAGTACATAAACATGAACAAAAAAATTGATATATATATATATATATATATATCAAGTAAAATAAGTGCAATCAAATATCTGATACAATAAACGTAGTAGTGCTAGCCTGGTTTGCAGGTAGAAGACGATGGATGGTTAACTACTGCCTGATAAATGCCTATCGAACTTAGCTGAGCTAAAAGAGGAGGTGGATGGTTTGCTTTGTCAAGTGAAACATAAGGCACATCCTCTAGCTCTAGCATCTCATGATTATGTGACTTACAAGGAGGTGTACTATCAGAAGGATCACCGACACCCTACCGACCATGATCTGATGGGGTGGTACTGCTAGAAGCATCAAGATCACCACCCTCATTTGTTGTATTTGTCGTTGCATGCCCTGCATCCCTCATCGGTGCCAATACCCTACTAGTTTTGATGATATGATGCATAAGAGACATCATCTCATGCAGATAGTCCTTGTACAAATCCACGAACCTAGGATTTGTGCTGATATCTCAAGCCCTCATAGGGAAGACTCCCACATAAACTAAAACTCTAGCCAATCTGTCACAATAGTCCATCGAAAATTGTAAACCAGCCTTGGACGCCCACACCCCCTGAGGATGTGCCTCACCCTTTTGGGTGCCCTCGCTCATCTTCTCATCTACTCCATCCGGCGAGGAGGAGGCATGTCCCCATCGAATGTGCCAATGTCTACAAAATATATAGTACACAACAATAATTAGACAGTTTCATTAAATAGTTTAATAAATCAAGTTAATGAACGTGTTAGAATAAATTTTATTCTAATTTATTAAAACAAGAAAATGAAACTAGATTAATTTAAAGAAAACACTAATATTACCTCTATCATCTGGAGGCTCAGTTGCTGTGAAGAGGATGTTGGGATACTATCTCCAATCAATCCTCGCATACGGAAACGTCAACGTGATAAATGCATGGTCATCCTCACTGGCTAATAGTGCTAGTGCCTCGGTAGAAATCCTGGCTGATTACTTCGATAGGCCCCTCTTAGACATCATCTGCGCCCACATGTGCATCTGGACCTCAGTGATCAACTTAGGAGGGAGAGAGTCAAATGTAGGCCTCGTCTATGGAAACTTCTCAAAAAATAAACCAAAAAAACTCTGAGCGAAAGGGAAGGTCACCCTCCCATGTCTGAATGCATGACATCTATCTAAAGCCATGCATGCCTCAAAAAAATGGCAGACCATCTGATGCAATGTGGCACCTGAATCAAAGAATCAACATAATACAAAAGCAGGAAACTAATGCGCTACCCATCACTACTAGAGTGTGCAATGGCAGTGACTAATATGAGAGGCACCTAACCTCTTGTGCAACAAAAGAAGAAATTCGTAGTTGTCCACCACGAACCTAAAAATATGATGGACAAACCTTATGAGGTCCAATATATCTCTGAGTGTAGGCAAGCTGAGACTCAACTGCAACCCCATGGGAGGACATCAGGGAACTCAGGAAAATACTCTCCTCTCCTGGATAGGCTAGTGATAAAGTGTATGTCTCCTCAATGGGCTTATACCACGCCCAAGGACCAACCTTGTAACCCTGCTCCTGGCAACTCCATTGGCGGATCAGAGGTACCAATAAGACAAAGTGCACCTTTAGGGATGTAGCTTCCTCATAGTACTTGAGGAGAACTACATTCCTTAAGAATGCTTGGGTTACTACAGTAAAAGGGCGAGGGTATAAGTCCCTCTCTCCCTCTCTCTGGCCTCCCATGTTTGGACCATATTGTATGGGTCCGCTTATTTCTCTTGTTGTTGTCGTTTCTATATTTGCTGACATCTCTGCTACCCAATTGGCATATAAAATACATGAGGCTCATACATTTTTTTTTTTTTTAAATTATTATTAAATGAAACATGTATCTATAAACATGGAAACATAATTTTCAATTAATTTTTATTTTATTTTATCGAAGCACTCAAAACAGTCTTCCATCGACTCTGGTGCACTTACAACTATAACCACATCGATATTAGTGCGCACATAAGTATGACGCATCGTTGTTGGTTCACAAATTTATATTTCCATAACAATGCATCACACAAGTACGCACTAGTACGAAACATTTAGGTTATCGAATGTACCAAACTATGGCTATATTTTTAAATATTATTTTTGCGGTGCGTTTGGTAAATATAAATGCATTAGTAGTGACAAACTGACGTACAATTTATCACTTTCTCAGTGTGTTTTCATTTACAAAATACATTGCAACAATCGTGGTGCATTGTGTTCACGCACCCAAATGCGATGCACACTATAAATTTACAGGGCACATCACTATGAGTGCAAGGTGAATATATCGGGCGCACCATGCAGGGATTTTTATTTTTCAAAAATATTGGAAAACTTAACCTAATTTGCAATTCTAATATGCTAAAAAATTAAATTAGAGAGAGACATAGAAATTACCTAGACATTAGGTCGTTGGGGAGGCATTGTGGACACGTAATGGAGAAAAACAATTCTTAACACGCTTTGAAAAAATGGAAATTTAGACAACGAGTATGTTACAGAATGATGGTGAGCAAGAGAAGCACCGATGTCAAGGAACTTGCATGAGGCAAGAGTGGCACCGGTGCTTTAGAGCTCTCTAATACTATAGATGGTAAAAATAAAATTTACGACCAAGAGGTTTTTTTTTTTTAGCCCTCCTCTAGTGCATGTATGTAACTGCATCGGTGTGGAATAAATCCAAGAGCACCATGTTTTTCTTATTTTTATTTTTTTAATTAAAAAATATATTGCGATGCTTTTCTTGAGACCGCCTCGGGCATCTAATACAAGTACTGCACTAGTGCTTTATTTGACTACATCAACTCTCTATTTTTAAAAAAAATTAAACCGCCTAGCGGTTCTCTTTAGAAGAAGCCCTAGGGAATTTTAGTCATTACCGGCATGGAGCGTTGTTGGAAAATAAACCACATTTTTTTTCTAAAATTTAAAATAATAACAATGCTCCTTAGTGGTAACCACCGGGTCATTTTACTATATGAAGGGAACCAATGCTATCTACTATTCAAGCATTGATGCGTTGTGTTATTTAGCGCATACCATTTTCCTTTTTTTTACAAAAATAATTTTTCCACAGTGCGCCATGTTATATGCAACACCGATGATTGTATGTATAGTAAATCACTGATGTGTTTGTAGATTTTAGATGCAATGTCCAAAAAACATCCGTCCACCCACCTCTGTTATAAATGGATTTTTGGCTATTTTTTTGGGCTTCCATAAAATCCTCCGCTAAAAGGTCTTTTCCTTGTAGTGCTGAAAATAACTATCTTGGTTTTCATGTTATCTGTATAATCATGCAACTCGAAGAACTTCTTTATCCCAAGCAACCATGCTTTTGCATCTTCTAGTTTCTTCAGCTCTCCATCAAATGTAGGAGGCTTAGATTTTTTGAACTTATTTGGCAAGTGTCTCCTCTCGCTCCTCCTGTAAGGATGATACTGATGATGACCGTGATGTCTATTTGAACCAGAACTAGAACCCATAACCACTACCTCTATTGTCATGTGTATCCATCCATCTGCCACCTCTGACTGTATCATCCCCATCCCACCTGTGCCCTGATCGATATCTGCTACCATATGCCCCATTGGTCCTATCTTCCTGTCCATAACTGATCCTTGGATGTCCCCATCTCTGAAAATATGATAAACTCTGAAGGAGCATTGCATTGACCTCTGCTTGCTTTTCCTATGCCTTAACGAGTCTTTCCTATGACTGAATGATCCTATCATTATCTTATTTGTAACTCATAATTTCTGCCTTTAGACTTCTCAAGGTATCTGCTATGTTAGGAGAGCATTCATCTCTTGGTTGTTCATTTGATATGTAAGGGGAGTCGTGTGAACTATAGTCCACCATTCTACTTGTCATCTCTGATCTTCTTCCTGCAAACATACCATGTCAGATAACCAAATATAAACATAATCAAACGTACCTTAGTGAAGTTTAGGGGAGGCTATCTCATCTGAACAAAT
>APFE030283839.1:71470-130346 GCA_000404065.3 Pinus taeda | reverse complement strand
AACTGCATACAATGACCTCATGCATGACAACCATAACCATTACAATGCATGCATAACAACATGCATCTATCCCATCAAGTCCAAATGTTTGAACATGGAAGCTTTGATACCACCCTATAACCACCCCCTCCCACGTTTAACCAATTTCACTAGCCTGCCAGGGTGAACATGAGACGAAGAGTTACTATGACATGACCTGACCTCTAAGCTCCAGTTATGGAAGTGGGACTGACAATTGACAACTGACAACATCCCTCAAGGCTGCAAGACACTCAAGGGCCACGAGACCACCCTAGGTGACCAAACCCTAAGATGGGGATCTTTTTCACTGTCCTAAGCCTACAACCACATGCATGACAAGGTTTGGGTGCGGTTATAGGCCTCTAACCACATGCACAACACTGCCTCAATGTGGTTATAGCCAAAAACCTCCAGTTTAGAGGGTGCGGTCCTGAGATCTGAGCCACCTTTCCAGGCAAGCCTCCAAACCATTGCCCAAAACTCCCTGTAACTTCTCAAAATGATAAATGACAAAGCTTTTCATACAAAACTTGAACAAGAAATGACCCAGAACATGCCTAGTCCATAACAGAAATTTCGTCAAACACATGGAAAACATGTAAGCTAAAGGTCATGAATGCATGTCTGATCCTATTAGTATGAGATTCTTCTTAGAATCACCAAGAAGGTTCTATTCCCTCTCCACATAGCTGCAAGAACACTTATTAGTCCATACATTCATCAACCAATCGATAACTAAACAATTCATGACAAGAGCCATAAATGGTACACCTCATAATCATGCTTATAACTAGCATATAACCAAAATATTAACCATGATAGAACAACCATCAAGGCAACATAATAACAAGTACAAGTACTCATGATTCACAATAAAGAAATAACTCTTATTAACATATGCAAAAGCCAACCATGTTTAGGAATTCCATGTACCACCTGACCATAGATTGAGATGAAAAAAATCTTTCTTTCAACCAATCATCCTCGTGCCATATTCCAAGCATGAGTGTTGGATCTCATGGGATAAACCAAGACATAAACAACCAAGGTAATCTATAGGTTAAACCACCTCCACCCTTAAACTACCACAATCTTTCCAAAATCGATCAAGAGATCATAATACCAAAACAAGCTTGGATACCTCAAGATTCCTTCACCATCTCTTGAGGAATTTTCCTATCTCCACCCACCTAACAAGGGCTTCCTGGAGAAAAAAAATCTCCACCTCCAGCCCTTGGGAATTTGCTTGAGACCACCTCACCCAGATCCAAAACCTTTCGACAATCCAAAGCTCAACCAAAACTAAATCCCATCACACCATGGCTATCTAAGTAATGGTAAGGCAAGGCTGAAACCACTGTCCAACTCGACAAAACCCATGCCAATGACAACAAATGAACCAAATGAACAAATGCATGTACCATGCAATCACACCTGAACTAGGAAATCACACATGCAACCTGTTACCTGCAAAATCCTCATGTTGAAGCTGCTGATCAAACCTTCTCCTTGCTTTCCTTGCTTGTCCTTTTTCCTTCCTTTGCTTGCTTTCAACCCTTAGTGCTCTTCTCTCTCTGCAACTAATTCCAAAACCAAACTGACAAAAAGTTAAACCAACAAAAGATGTGAACTGATTCTCTGATGCCTTTTTATTATTGATGTCTCATTTTCCTTATAATTTCCCTCATGCAAATTTGTGTCTCTTCACCTTCCTTTTCTCCAAATTTTCTTTATTTTCATAAATAAATGCCAGTTAATTCCTCTTTGTCTTTGCTAATTTCCTTGCCATTAATAAACCAAAAGTGATGCCCACTATAGTGTTGTGCCCAACATTCAACTTGGAATACATGTCCCATGACCTTGGTCTTATTTTGCCTTTACTAACCTTTATTGCATAAATTTTTAACCTGGGGTTGTTACAGTATGGTGCAAGATTGAATTGATATCTTTATTTCTTCATTATGTGGGTTGTCAGAAGGTCCTTGGGGATCTTTATTCCTTGAAACGAGATTTTCACAACATTGATCACTATTTGAATTTTTGTTTTTAATGATTTAATCATGGGATCATTTGTAGCCAATATTAAAGCTATTCTACCAGTATTCCCATTGTTTTAAATTAACTCCTTAATTTTCCATATTGTTCCCCTATGAATTGAGTTGTCGCTTAACATGAACAAATTCAATTTTATCAAAATTGTCCAATTGCATCCCAATTCTTTGCATAATAGGGGGGCATAATAGGAGGCATACTTGATCTGACTTTTCCTTATATTTATGAATTTGTTGAACAATTGACATCGAGTCGCCATAGACAATTAGACACCGAATGTTCCTCATAATAGATAGTTCAATCCCCTGCCATAACCCTAAGAATTCCGCTTGGTTGTTGGATGTGATTCCTAATCCCCAAGCAAATTTGGACTCTATTTTTCATTGGGGCCGAGAAGAACCCCTCCCGCTCCCACTTCTCCAATATTTTGTTATAATTTTATAAACATTAAATTGTATTATTTAATTTTAAATTTATAAAGTGTAAAAAATATTATTTATATTATAGTAATTTATCTTGTTAATTTTGTTTGTTTGCTAGGTTATGTGAGTCCCGAGATGATTGACATGCCTAACCTATGGCTTGAGTAACTAGGGACATCTAAGCCATCAAAATCACCTAGGAATGACACCCACCCTGGGCCACACTAACCCTTAGAATGGTTGGATTTTTGTCCATGGAGTTTCGAACTAGTGACTTTTTCACCACAATGTGACTTAACATAACACCTTGTCACTATATACTTTATACACTTTTCGGCTAACTTATTAACATTATTATATATATATATTATAATATATATAGATACAAGTATATATATATATATATTATAATTTTAGATGTAAAAAAAATTTATTTTTAATTGCTATATATAAATGATGATGATGATTAATGTCCACTAAGGCCAATATGGTCTATTAGACCTTAAGAAAGTAAAGTATACTTTGAGACTCTTTATTTCTACGATGAAAAAGAAGGGAGAGAAGCATCCCCAAATCACGATAGTTTTGCTGACTTAACAAGTCAAGAAGGTTGGTAGCGTGGCAAAAGTTAGGAAATGAAAACATATGTAAGAGTAAGACAATCAATCCAAGAGAAAGTATTTTTCATCTTCAATCCTTTTAGTATTGCAAATGTGACATAGTCTTTTGTCCCAATGTGTTTTGAGAATTAGTTCTTATCTGCGCAATGGTCATTTTCTTCTTAACACTGATGATAGAAAAATAATTCTAATTAACAAAATTAAAACTAATCACTTCATATTATTTAAATAATCTTTTCCTCTTTTCTAAATTCTATAAATTCTTACATTTAACTGGGGGCTCATGAGAGATTGTTCCATGCAACACATCTGCCGTGCTCAGAATCACCAAGCTGACTGCTTGTCAAAGAAGGGTCTGCTCTTAGGTACAGGCTCATGGTCCATGAAGGTAATGGATGGCGAGATTTCCTGTTTTATCCAGGACTTCTCAATCCCTGGATCTTGAGGCTCTTTTGGGTATTTTCAGTGTCTCTTTCTTTTCTTTTTTGTTGTTTCTCTTCTATATGTGTCATGATATATGGCGCCCCAGCGATCTTTAAAAATCTCAGTTTCATATATGATATGTATCGGCATATGATGCAGATGAATGTTTTTTTGATATATTTGATGTTCTTTGGGATCAGTGAGTTTGATCTCTTTATCCTGAAAGGAACCCATCTTTCAGTTTTTGGCCTCAGTGTTTCAAAACCAAAGCGTCCAGGCACCTATTTTGCACCATCTAGATCTTTTATATTGTCTCAATATAATACAATGATGCTTTTTTCTTTCTGAAAAAAAAAACTTATACTTAACCAATGAAAAATAACCAATGAAAAATAATAACTCACTTTATTAACAATATCAATAATTTCTATATAAGATATATCAAATAATGAAAAATATTGGAAATTTCAAATAACAGTACTAGATTAACCCCTTCAACTTGACAAGTGGAAAGGCGAATAAGAACGACTTTAAAGACATTTGTCCTTATTACAACGAATAGAACAATAGTTAATTTTAATCTAGCTATTGTAAGTATACTTTGTCCCATTGGAAATCGTACGATTACAATTCCACCAGTGTCATCTCATAAATTCCGTCCGTGCAACCTCAACGTTCGAAAATTTGCCAAAAGAATGGAATCATGGTTTCTTAACGTGGTATCAGTTTGGTGATGCCCATTCCCCTCCCCATCTTCAAAATTACTATATTTGTTAGCTTTCAGCTCTGGCACTGCCATTTAACTTTAATTTCAAGTTAAAAAGGAGGTAAGCTTGGGTGGGGAGTTGATGTAAAAATCTGTGAAATACAAAGGAGGAAGAGGTCAAAACCCATCTGGGTGCGTTTAAAGTGCAATCCAGGACCAAAAATGAGGTGTATACTCTACTTTTCTTTTTAAGTTGAACTTGGTTTTGTTTATTTTGGCATGCACTTGTTTGTGAAATATACCATCTTAGCATTTTCAAACCCCTGAGCCCCTGATATGCATATGTTATTTTCGATTATATGGGTTATTGGATTGCAGATGGGTTTTCACATACTGTTATGTTAAGCTAAATACGAATAATGTGCAGATGCAGTTAGTGGAATATAAAAGCATGGTGGCTGTGGCCCTCGTTTGTATTAACAATGGGCTTGCTTAAGGAATAGACAGCACATAACTGAAACAAATCTTTTCTACCAAAATTATGGAGAGTATGCATTGAATGCTTGAATTTTCCTGGAATTCTCGGGGTTTTTGTGGAAGAAGGAATAGACAGCACATAACTGAAACAAATCTTTTCTACCAAAATTATGGAGAGTATGCATTGAATGCTTGAATTTTCCTGGAATTCTCGGGGTTTTTGTGGAAGGGCGACACCCAATTGATTTTAGTCAAGATTACTTAACAGAATCTATTGATGAATGCAATGTGTATCTAAATAGTTGTCTACTTCACATTTGTCAATCTTATTTAAAAGTGTTCTCACATCAGTGATATTGTAAGAGGCAAGGTGTAGTCCAATGTTCAGACATATCAATGGGAGACTGTATTACATTACTAAAGTAGTGGTGTTTGGGAAAAAACACATAAATGATTGCTAGGACTCTGTGTGCTAGTGGGATAACTCTACATAAAACGCCAGTGCGCAGGAATTGGGAAAATGAAGCAATTATGGCTTTATAGAATTATCACAAGCAGCTTTCTGATAGGAAGTCATCAACAAAGTTCTGACGAGGCTTGGGGCAATCCCTTCATTGTTATACATAGATTGACAAGTAGGTCTGGCAGTTGCCTTTGAAAGTACCTTCTTGTTGATTAGAGTTTAAGTTTCATTGCATGACCTAACCCTTTCATGTTTGAAATTGGACTGGTCTAGCTGGCATCTTTACAGCATGGAGACATAGCAGGTGGGTTGCTGGGCCAGGACCAGGTGAATGGACTCCTGCTGGACCAGGAGGATGATTATCAGCTTCATTCTTGCTATGGATCCCCTATTTAGGTCCCTGCTGTTGATGGGACATTTAAATTGCTTGAGCTCATCTTGCCCTTCGGAAAATAGCACATATTTGAGCAATCAACATTCTCTTCACGCGTTTCAAGAATTCATCGTGGATATTTTATTTGTGAGCTCATTTATTTAATGGTTAATGGGATGGCCAACATGTTGTCTTATTAAACGAAATTTGCTCGAGAATGCTTGAAGTTGATTGTCAAAGCTACGTCCTCTTTGGACTCTCATTTTAAAGTTTCTTCTCGTAGTCATGATTTTACTAACTAATAAAAATTAGATGTGCAGGGAAAAAGTGTGAGAAAATGCAGGCAAAGCTCCAGAACCAATTACTGGTTATCCTTGGAAGAAATTATCAAACAAAAAAAACTATAGATCTATATCTTAAATCCAAAATAGGAAGGGTTCTGATGGTCATCATCATCTAGCAGCTAAGATGAGCTAAGGTGTAGCAAATGGAGTTCTCACCTGTCAGTAACATCATCATTTTTTATATCTTCCCTTGTGTGGGGAATGACAAGGGGAAATGTGGGTTATTTGTCAGCACTGCGGGGAGGAGCTCTATAGTTTTGGAAGTCCTTGACTCTCTCTGTTAGCTCACTTCTACTCGTATTTTTTCTTCTTGCCTTCCAACTGCCTATATTCCTACACATGTAGCTTGCTGATTCTACATGTCAGTATTCCAATGGCTAAGTAGTAAACATCAATATTATAAAAAATGTGTGGTTTTTTTATTTCATAGGAAAAAGGAACACCAGTGATAAGCAATCACCACATTTTGGAGTGATAGACCATGGAACCGTATCACCTTAAAATGTAGGAGGCACACTAATTTTAGGCGTGCTATCACCTTTGTTATCTCTTTTGGGTGGTTAAATATCTATTCGGGCCAGATCCTTTTGCTGAATCTGCATGCACTGCGTATGATCTCAAACCAGAAATGCCCAAACCAATTATAAAAAAACAATTGCACACATAATAATGGAGCATAAGAATGACAATTGTATGAGAAGACAAGCACTATTCAGGAGAGGGCATTCTCTAACCACTTTGAGGGTGAGCATGCGACATGCCTCCAATTACATACAATGATGTTTATATGGATGGAGGTACTTGAAAGAGAAGAGAATTACTAATAGAAGAATGGAAAATGCTAATAAGAGAGTGAATCTATTTAGAAGAAAGTAAGCAAGTTCCGACGAGAAATGTTACTACAAATGGAGATAGTGTTCCTAGGAGGAATGCTATTGATAAGAGAGAGAGTGTTCCTATGAGGAAGGTTACCAATTAGAGAGATGGTTCCTACCTAGGAGATGTCAAGGGATTGATACATTTCCCATTCATTTAACATTTATCGAAGAATATGTGAGAGTAAAAGGAAAGAAACATATTATCGGGATGTTACATACCATCTTCCCCTTTATGAAAAGCTTTGCCTTGAAAGTTTGCTACTAAAGAAGTCCAATATGTACATACAAAAGCTTGAAGACAAAGGGATGGTGTACGACAACAATTAGATTTGGTACTGAGGTGAGACAGCAACCTGCTCTTTGCAACCACTTTATGCAGCAGAGTTAATGAAAGCACCAAGCTGTAACCAAAAGTTGCATGGTCATCTCTTGTGTGAAGACTCTGGAGGTGTGGTGGTAGATGGGGTAGAGTGCAATGAAGCAATGCTGCTTAAACATTTATATCCATATATAGTAAGGCTATGTGGCACTTGAGTTCCTATACATTTTGATCTAGCTATGGTAATAACCTCCTTAAGGAATCTTATATCCCAACTCGGGACATCTAAATTGAGCTCATGATCAGATGTATTGCAAATATTTGCAGGAAAGAGGGAGGCGTTCATAGGTTGAAACAACACTTGGCTGGTATAAGAGGCCAAGTTGCCCTTTGTGGCACAAAGGACATTGGACACATTAGATTGGAAATGTAATAAGTTGTTTGAGAAATTTGAAGAATAAAAGGTAGGTAGAAAGAGATAGATGCTGAAATAGGGAGAAGACAGGGAAATTTATTATAGTATGGTTCTTTCCATCAATCCATCCATCAACAGCCTTGTCTGGATTACATATTTTGTTCTAGATATGCATTGAACTTGATGCTGTTTTGATAGAATCACCCTTACATGGTATATACATGAGCAAACTTTGCATATTTTGTCTCTAATGGTCTGGAATCTCTAAAATATTTTCATTAGAGTTTTGATATTTTATGATTTTTGTAGTAAAACCAAGTCATAAAATTCAATTCGTTTGATTATATGCTGTGTTCGAGTTGACCCTCATCTGATTCCTAGGCTGAGTCTAAGTTTTAAAAGATTGCAATTTCAAGGGCATTGAGTTACAATCACAAGTAAACCCATATAGAGGATGAAGATTTAGATGATTTTGTTCTATGATTAGATTCCAGAGTTATTAGTATGGTTATTTCTGGATTGTAGAGGCCATTTAGAGCCTTCATGTTTATGCATTTTGGTTGAGATATGGATCGCACTAGATGCTATATTTTTATATATATCCTAACATGCTATATAAATGAGAAAAAAATGCACTTTTTGTGTCTAATGGTTTGGATTTGCCTGGATATATATTATAAAAAATTGAACGTTTTAGGTATCTTTGGTTAGCTGGGTTTGTGTTTGGTTTTTGGGGTATATTGGTTTGGCCTTGATAACATTGATACAGTCCCTGTTCAAACTACCAAGAGGCTATCTAATATAGTGAAGGTTTCTTTTAATGTAGGGCCTAGCTGGTTTTAATAGAGAATTTCACAAACAACAGCTGCCAACAATACAACGCTAGCAACAATACACCAATAACTGCCACAAGTTTTGCTTTTCTACATGTTCATCAGTTCAGTCTGGGTATAGAATTTGTGGTGGAGGGAGAGGAAACATTGGCAATCTCTGCAATCAAGAAAAAAAATATCATGTTGAACCTTGCCTCTGGAAGTATGTGACAAAGATTAGGAAGAAGGAGAAGAACTAGCGTGAGCCTGTTTGTCGAATTGCAGCAATTGTAGAAATAAATTTTACAAGCTTATACATGAGGGTTAAGGCTCATTTCCTTTGGCTTGGAGGTTGGACATTGCCAAAACATCACCCTAGAGGACATGGATGGATTCCAAGTGCAGCAAGATGCTGCAGATTTAGCCAAGGCAGAAAGGAGGGGTGACGAACAACCAATCTAAAAATGCGAAATTTACTCCTTCAATTGTTGAAGAAGCGTGCAAGAGACTAAATAGTGAACCCTTGTCCAAAATATTTAAATCAGAGGGAGAACTGAGGCAGACAATCGGGTTAGAGATTACCAAAATATCACCCTGGAGGATGTGGATGGTTTCCAACTGAAACAAGATGTTGCAGATTTAACCAAGGAGGAAGCAATCTCCAAAATGGAAATAGTGTTCCCTTAATCGATGAAATAGCTTGCAAGAGACTAAATAGTGGACCTTTGTCCAAAGTATTTGAAATTGGAGGGAAGAATGAGGTGGACAACAGGGTTGCAAGAGCAATATTTGCATGTGGAATACCCTTCAATGTAGCGTAGTCTTCATATTGGTAGGACATGTTTAGGGTGGTTAATGAGGCTCCCTGGGGTTGCAAGGGGCCAAACTTTCAAAAGGTGTTTACTACCCTCAACGGAAGGAGAGATTGATTGTGGAGACTTGGAGAGTGTTGGAACAGGCTTGTTTTAGTCTGATTTGCAATGGGGCCTTAATTATTTTTGATGGCTGGACTGATATGACCTGTAGGTTATTTGTAAACATTATTTTAATGTCTCCTTTAGGTACCTACTTCTTGAGGGCAATAGGTGTTTTGGGGGAGGAGAAGAATGTATTGTAGATAAAATTTCAGAAGTAATCAAGTTTGCAGGCCCTTCAAATATCATGAAGGTCATCACAGATAATGGATGCTCATACAAAGGTGCTAGTGGCATAAGTGAGTAAAGTTCTGAATGTATTTTTGGATCCCATGTGTGGGGCATAGTTTAAATCTTGCTTTCAAATCCATTGTTGTTGAAGTTTAGTGTTACCCCTCATAATGCACTTGTGTGGTACATGTATCTTTCAGGGGGCAATGCACGTTATTTTCTTGAGTCAAGGATCATGTGGTAGTTGCCTTCTTCCTTTGTTGATATTTTGGTTCATTAGAGGCGATTGTGCTTTTCTTGCTTGAAATGGTGCATGGGATGTTAGATGCTAGATTATTGGTTGACTTGGTTGATGCTGCTTCCTTCATACATGATGTGGTTACTAGAGACATATTTCTTTCCGGATGGACATTTATTTGACTATGGATACCTAATTACTACAAAAATTACGTGGACTATTGGCCATATTAAGATAAAAGTGGGCTCCTATTTTAGATAACAGTTTGAAGATACCCTTCTTATATGATCCTCCTTCCAGCACTGTTTGTGGTATTGTTTATTGAAGAATTTTGTGAAACAAAACAATACAAGAAAGAGTCAACAGTATAGATGTTTGAGGGAGACCTGTAAAATCAGCAAACTGACATCATAGATCTGCCTATATCCACAGATTTTCAGGGATACTTTCAGCAGATTTGCAAGAACATTGATATATTTTCTTCATTGACCTTGTTGAGGAAAGACATTAAGGTTATCATGGCATATGGAGTGAACTGAGCTTTTTTTGTTTTGGTCCTGGTTTCAGTTGGATACAGAAAACAAATTTTGACAGCAGTGCACACAGAAAAGAAGATGCATTACAGGTCTATTTCAGCACTAATGAACAGAGGAAGGAAAATTAACCCTGATGTCCAGCATGGAAGGGTTACAAAGACTCGTTGAAGTCGGCCCTCTTAAATTTTACGTTTCAAGTCAGCCCTTGCATAATCTTGAGAATTATAGAAAGGCACTTATTTAAACTTTGAAGTCAACATGTGCAATAACAAATTTGAGCTGACCTAAATACCAAAAAATAATGATCTACTAGTGTTGATCCATGTACAGTATTAATACCAACATAAGGGTGCTTTGTGAGTTGATACGTTGGGCATATTTGGAGCAGATCTCGGCTGTCCTTTGAAAAGGAGATAATTGCTACAGGAAACAGAATTCTTTTCAGCTGACATGGATCCTTCTATACACATGATGCCCTGAGTGGAAGTTGCTTAGACACTCAGTCCTCTCATGGCCATAATACAGTTTCAGGTTGACTGCTGCAGCAAAGAGGGTTTGCGTGGACAGAGAATGCACATTTCAAACTTATCAGATCTGCCTCAAAGGCGCTGTTACATCCCATCTTTCTCAGATAAGGAAAGGTTAAGGATTTATATTAGTAGGTAAGCAGGGAACAAACTCATTTTCAGCAATTAAAACAGCTGGGGTTTAGCATTTTTAACATGTTTTTGTCAGAACATAAAAATATGGGTCCATTATATGGGCGAGCAGCACTCTAGGAGATTTAGTAGACCTTTTAAAGGAAAGGAAACCTCCGGTTTTGAAAGTCAGCAAGTGGTTTTCGCACGATTAACACCAGCCAGTGATTTCTTTCGCACATGGTTTTTGGACATTGTTTCTAGAACATGGTTCCATGATGAGGTTGCCCAGCACATTTTTCCATGCTTTCAAGTTCTGATACATAACCTTTCCCCACATTTACAGGGAGTTCACCACTAAAGAATATTCCCTTTCAAAACGTGCGCTCATTGCAGGAAGGATCTTTGCTGTCACAAGATTTCACATGTACTTTGTTCCTGTCTGAAAAATGGGTTCTTTTTGAGGCACTGGTTTTGTTTTTTGTGGACAGGTTGTTGCTGTTTGATCTTCATGACCTCCTCTTTGTTGTTTCTTCTGGAAGCATTCAACAACTGTAACAATGTTTTTGATGGTGTGGGGTTCTTTCTACGGAAGACTGTTGTATGCTTGTCCTTTTGGTACTTTTGTAATCTTTTGAAGGGGCAGTGGCTGTTAGAGTCTGGATCACTGAAAGCCTAAAGGCTTAGCCAATGTATACTTTGCTTTCTAACTAGAAATATGAAGTATAAAGATTTGTTTTTCCTTGGAAAAAAAAAACATATCTTAACCTCAAAACTAACAGATTACAAATGAGACTGCTATGCTCGCAAGAAGTATGACAAACAATACAATGCAATAACTTGAAAATGCATGGATGGAAGCTTCAATTTACAGTTTTCTCACCTTTGCGGCCTCTTTATTCGCGGCCTGGGAAGGGAGGCCGACTCCCAATTAAATCGGGAGTATAACGAAAAAATCGCGATTTTTTCCTTTGTGAAAAATTCGCCAAAAAGTTGGAGGATTAAATCGTTTAGTTCAAAAAATCGCGTTTTTAGGATTAAATCGCGATTTTTTGCAGACTTTTTACACACTGCTTTCTACTTCGAGACCATCACACGTCATGAGGGAAAATTAGTCTTGGAGGTCCACTTACACACTTTTTCATACCTTGATTGGAGGAGATCACATGCACATGCCCTATTCTTCTAGAAGGGTACATTTGATGATGAGGCTGCTACTGCTATTTTTGGAAATTTGACTTAATTTACCATCAAACTAAGGAGGGCATCCTTATCCTGGCTTCTATATTTGGAAAACCAGCTCCTGATTTTGACTTGTCTAAATGGATAAAATATATATTATTTTGTTTTCCTAGGATGCCAAATGGATGCCAACAAATTTGAGCCCTTAGGGCACACTTCTCCAAACATATAGCAGATCTGATATCACTTTATTTACAGCAGATTTACAGCAGTAAATCTGCTCTCTTATCTTCTAAAATTTGTTAAATCATTTTACATTTTTAGTCCTATGTAATATCAAGTCAACATAAACAACAATTGTTGGACAATGCACAACCAAGAAGACAATGCAAGCTGAAAATTAAACCTGGAATTATACAATTTTGGACAGCTGGAAACTTCACATATATATAGAGAAAAAATGAAGTAGATGTACATATTCAATCTTTAGCACAAGCTGGTACAATGCTCAAGCTCTCCAAAACCCTAGCTATGGAAACCATGAAAACCCTAGTGACCACCAAAGATCCATGTTACCCACCAAAAATTGGGTAATGTAATCCATAGGAGGAGATTTTCACCTCCTTGGACAGCCAACAGCCCTATTGATCAATACATGACATGATGCCATGGACCCTCCACATATATACTCCGGTCAGATATTTTCTCCCATCCAACATGCCTCCTTGAAGGAAAGTGGGTCATCCATCAATAGGTACTTTAACCATTTTGTAATCATGTGCTTTTACTCATTGTTTTGGGGCACACTGATATGAATCAAGGGGTGATCCGGATGATTGATTGGTCTTGACTGTATTCTTGTTCCTTCACTTCACTTGGGTGGTTAGTCTTTAATCTAAGTCCAGTGGGATCTCCTTTGAGGTTTTAGGGTTATAGGGAGGATGATGGAAACAGTGTGCCCATGATATTCCATACTTACCATTTTCCATCATTCCTTCTATTTCATATTCATTCTTCGGGCAAGTGGCCATAGGTCATGGGGATTGGAAACTTATCATCTTCATCATTGGGTTTGGGTTGGAAAGCATTGCCTTGGAGGTTGACGCAACTAAAAGAAATATAAAAGCAAAGAAAGCCACAATGAAAGAAGAAAGATGCAAAAGATGGCTGGGACAAAAATTAGCCCGCTAGCAAAAGCTTAGTATGAGCTCTACCCCCCTCATTAGCCATCACCCGGTTGCTAGAGCACTCGATGCTACATCCATAAAAAGGAACCCTTGTATTGTTCCAACTCCGATGAGCTATAAATCGCCTCATCTTAATGGGTAATAAATGCTAAATCTCTCAAATACAAGCTTACGCTCCTGAGTTATGCACCCATATCAAAGCATTATTATAAAGAAGTAAAAGACATACCAGAGGGGTGGAAAAAACAAACCGAGGAAAGGGGTAATTCATGCCTCCATGATTGCTCCCTCCTTATATCTATACACTCAAGATATTGGACCACCTTTAGCTGGTCACTTGGCTATGGCAACTTGCCTTGCAGTGATGCCCACTCCATTACCACCAATTATACTTGCACCTATGGACTAATGGGTTGACTTGGGGGGATATGCCACTTCCCCGTGGGGGTTGGAAACACCTAATAGGGTTCCATCTAACCATCCTAAATATAAGAGAGGGAACACCTATGTGAGACTTGATCAAATTAGATATTTGAAGGTGATCTTTGTGTGAAGTATTGGTTGTGCCTTTAACATTAGGTATGATCCACTATGATGTATCTCTTGAAAATTTGGTAGCTCAAGGATGAATTTCTAAAAATAAAAGTAAAAAAATGGAATTTTTAAAAATAGAAAGTCTAAAATTAGAAAGTTCAAAAATCGAATGTCTAAAAATAGAAAGTCTAAAAATAGAATTTCTAAAAATGGAAAGTCTAAAAATGGAAAGTCTAAAATTAGAAAGTCTTAAGATAGTAAATCACCTTGCATCAATTGGTAATCAAATCTTGTTGATGAAAAATCACTTCTTATCATTAATCAATCCTAATAGTTCAATCTGGACTTAATATTTTGTCATTATTATTATTATTATTATTTTTCCTATGATACTATTATATTATTATTAAGAAGAAATTCAAGTCACTCAATCACGACCAATATTGCTCTTACACTCTCATTATTGGCATGACATATTCCTCTTACACTCTCATTAATGCTCTTACACTCTCTTACACTCAATAAAAGCTCGTCATAAAAGATTCCTCTTACACTCTCTTATGCTCTCATTAAAGTATGTCATAAAATATTCCTCTTATGCACTCTTTAATGCATATGTTACATTCTCTCCTTTATGGCATAAGTTACTAAGGCATGCATTTCTCTCTTTAATGGCATGAGTTACACTCCCTAACTGGCAACTCTTCCTTAAGGCATGTGAGTTACTCCTTTATGATTCAAACTCCTTTCTCCTATATATATGTGCCTCTCATCCTCTCTTCTTACTACTTGTGCATTGTGAAAGAAGAATTCGAACGTTACTAAGGCATGTATTTCTCTCTTTAATGGCATGAGTTACACTCCCTAATTGGCAACTCTTCCTCAAGGCATGTGAGTTACTCCTTTATGATTCAAACTCCTTTCTCCTATATATATGTGCCTCTCATCCTCTCTTCTTACTACTTGTGCATTGTAAAAGAAGAATTCGAATGTGAGAGAGAGTTGGAGAGAGTTGAAGAAGATTGTGAGATAGAGACTTGGAGAGTAAGAGCAGAACTTGGTGAGCCAAGGTTGATTCAGTGCTTCAATGTTGATTCATTTAAAGGGAAGGTTGATTCAGTGTGTGCATCTGGTGCTGCTACCAGTGATCTTCATGCTACAACTTGTTCAGATTTGGGTGAACTTACTCATTCTCTTGATTTCTCGTTGTACTCTATGTCTCTGTTAAACAACTGATTTCTAATAGAAGAAGAATCTGGTTGGGTTTTCCTTTTATGAGTTTTTCCCTGGTCATTGGACCTAAATTCTCTGTGTCTCATTTTGTTCTTGGCTATATTCTATTGTGCATTTGATTTATGTTCTATCTAAAATTGCTTATCTAATATTGCAACATAAAGAAGTTTTGTAATAAGTGATTGTTACAACATAGAACATCAGAATTTCAACAGTACCTAAGGTTCTAGTTGCCTAATGATTGTTGATTTACACTTGATCTCGAGGGGGCTTGGTTAGGTGGTCCACATCACAACAACAGGTTTCTTGAGGTGATTGCTCCACCTCCTCAACAAAGCAATAGAGGCTGTAACTATCTAGTGCAGAGGGAGAGAGAGAGATTGATTTTGAAGTTGTAGGGCTGCCCACCTAGAGTAGAGTGTTGGGTTATTCGAGGACTTCACTTGATGACACCTAGGGGATCCCTAGATGTTGAAACATTGAGCTCATGATGCTTAGTTTTGGAGATATTAATGATGTGCCCAATATACCCAGAATGCCCCTAGGTTGGCATTGGCACTGTTTGATGGGCATCATTTGATCTAGAGCCTAGATGATGATGGTCATCCTTGAGATGACAGGGGAGCGCTTGTACATAACCTCAGAGTCCCAACACTTGAGATATTTGGTGCCATGTCACTCCTTTTCCTCTTGTCAAGGTGATGTATGGCACTTTTGGGCATGATGCGTTGGCAAAGAGACTTTTGATGGCTTTCACATGATCGTTGAGACACTTCTTGGAGTATGGAATACTCATTAGCCCTTATCTCACATTTTCATGACGTATTGAGATCAATAGAGGGTGATGTCATACTTTTGGAGCATTTATTCCCACAAGTGTGGGATTTTATGGCATATTTGTCTTGTTATTGAGCTATGAGGTTGGCTTGTAAGTTTGTAACCTTTTTCTTGTGGAACACTCAAAAGTGAACTTGTCTTTATGTCTTTTAGATCGTTTTACTTGTAACGTGAGTGGGAGAAGGCTCATATACATAAAGCCTCCCCCGCATTTCATCATCACATATGTGAATTCAACCTTTCTAACAAGAGTGCGAACTAGCTTCCTTTTTTGCTACATGGCCATAATGTGATCTTTTATGGGTGCGACTTGCTATTGGATGTGACTTTTTCTTGGAGACAAAGGAAGTGCTATTGTGGAAAATTTTGTAACTTTATTGCTGATTATTGATATTTTGCATGCTTTAAATGTTTAAAGTAGGGTTTCACTTTTCCCATATCTAAATGCTTATCATTGGTGAAAGTTTGCTTCATAATTACATGTAAAATTGTCTTATTCATAGCCTATAAGGAAATTCCTAGTGTGCATACCTTATAATTAATTTCTTCTTCACAAAAATAGTAGCTAAGGTTTTGTAAGTGGATTCCTAGAGCATCCCCCTTGATTTCTTCCTTGGTATTTTGCTCCATTAAGACTCCATTTTCCCTTGTAGGTTAAGGCATTGGTCTAGTAGTGTGTTGGTCAACTTTAATAAATTTTCTCTAAATTCTCTCTCTCCTAGACGATTAGTGTAGCTGCTAGGATTTTAAACTTTTATTTGCAAGTGTTGATTTTTGTAGCTCGGACAAGTACTTCTGCACATGCCTTGTGTCTAGGCATGCAAATGTCGCTCACATTCTTCTTAAAACACTTGCTCTAGTGTGAACAAGTTGTTGATGGAACTCAACCTAAGTTTAACTTATGAAAAATCACATATTAATATGTTGGCTTATTGAGCTAAAAGAAACATAGGAAAAGTAAAGTAATTTACTTTAGTGAGTAAGCTTTAATATTGACCGTTGATCTCAAGTGAGGCGAGATCTAATATTGACTGTTAATCACTTTGACATTAGGCTTAGGGTTAGGGATTTAGCTCAATGTAAAGTTATAAAAGCATGGATGAGGAGAGGAGATAGACACACTACAACATCATAAGATTGAGAGCGACATATTAGTGAGCAGTGTGCTATGTCCAAGGGAATGTAGAGAGGCTAGAGATCTAGATTTGCAGGAGAAAGCTAGCAATGATCTAGGACAAATTTTATGGATCGGATCCAAGTTATTTTTTTTTTGTATTGGGCCATTATCCCAGGATGTTATCCCACGTAAGTTTGGATTCTTTTACAGAAAAACATATTGGGCAAAAACCTGTTTGTGTCATTGTGATTGAGATCATTATATTTGCTTTTGTTGAATTTGTTAGGAGCCTAGTTGTGTGTTTATTCAGTAGATCACTTTTCTGCTAGGAATTTAATACCGGGTGCTAGGTTTGTAGGAAATTTGTGTAAAGTGTTATTTTATTGCTTGAAAGTGGCTTTAATTTGAAGATCAACCTATGTAAACCATCTAAAAGCAAAATCTAGCATTTGAGGTTGTCTTCCACGCCCTAGAAAGGTTGATGGCACTTCTATTTACTGTTGTTTATACACATCTAACAATTTGAAAACCTTTTTGCTTGAATAAGCCCTAGTCTCTATTGGACACCCTTGTTCCTTTCTTGTTAAACATCATTTGTAGGGTTTTTCTCAGGCTGCTATATGCCATTGAATGCCTTAATTCTAAATATTATTTGAAGCCTAACTTATAGCAGCCTTGCCATTGGTCTAACCTTAGAGAGCTTGAACCTTAACTTTGAATATTTTGGTCATCTTTGGCCTTGCTAAGCCTTCTATCTATCCTTAGTCCTATAAAATACGTCATCTTGAGCTCTAGTATTATAATACCTTATAGGTGGCATAGGGAAGCTTCCCTTGTGTGAGGAAGGTTGTTGAGGTGACAATAACAACCCTTTCTCATTGTTTCCATAAGGTCTGGCCCCTTGCTCGGTGAGTCCTTTCATCGAACTTGCTAGATTTTGCGGCAAGAATCTACAACAAGCAAGCGTCAACACTAGCAAATTCTCCTTAGCTCCAACATCAAGCTTGTGTCACAAAATCTCTCCACACTATCACTATTATCTTCATTAGGGTTAAAACCCTAGCCATGTTGCATCACACAAGTACATGGAAAGATAACTTTAATAATAAATTCCAAATGTACATGTCCATTCTAGGGTTTGAATCTTCAAACTGTAGGTCTTAAACTCTTGCATCATCACAAGCATCAAAACGTCCATGGAACATCAAGGATATAATATTCAACTCTTCTTTCACAGAAGGCATCACATGAAGCTCAAGACTCATCAAGCTTATCTCTCCATGATCTTGCTCGAGCCTCATATCCCACAATAACAACAATCCATAATTATGCAAGGCATTAGCTCCACTCTCGATGTCCTCTACTAGGGTAGAAACACTAGTGCTACAACAAGAACCATAACCACCATCACCATCATCAACATTGCGTTCTTCTATAGAGTTTACATGGATAACACAAACCCCAGTCACCACAAAAGTAATGCGTAACATCTCTCCAAGAACATTCTAGATGTCTCCCTCTTTCTCTCACTTTGTGCCTTCTCCTATGGTTTTCTCATGAACCCTAACATTTCCGAGTCAAGTATAAAGAAGATTACAATGATGATAATATTACAAGAGCTCTCTCTTCCCTTATATATGCAAGTAGGGGAGAGAGGCTAACACAAAACAAGGACACATGTCCATAAGAGTAACCAACATGGCAACCCCACATGGGGTGCTCTATAATACAAGGATGTACTTGTGTCAAACTAGGGTTTATCAACTCCAAAATGAAATGTCCTCCAATCATGTTCCTTCTTGGGTACAAAACCTCTCTTCTAGTATGGTGCAGTCTCCAACAAGTTGTTAGTCCAATGCTCCCTCTTCCATGGTGGTTCGCTATCCAAGTGTCATCATGCAAGGTGTTAATTTTAGTTAACAATGGTATGTTCTAGCTTAGCACAATTACTTCAATGTTCCTTTAGTAGCCCAATGACAATTTTCAATTTAGATTTCCATTTGCAATCACATTAACCATTAATCACATTAACAGTAAAAGTAGATAGGACATGAAACAAAATGCAGAAGACAAGAGGACCCCAGATTTGACAGATGCCAAAGAAAAACCCCAATGTGGGGAAAATCCTTTGATCAATTCTTCTTATTATTATATCAAAATGTTTAGCAGAGAGAGAGTACAACAGTCAAAATTGATTTGCCAAATTCAAATCAAAACGCCCTATCAAAATCTGCAGTCAACTGCAATCAAACTTCATCCCTAACCAGAAATCACAGATGGTCAATGCAGTGGTCAAACTCCTCCTTTGAAGCTCGGTCAAAGGTAGTGAAATTCGGTCTCCAACAGTGGTCAAATTTAGCCCAAAACAGTGACAGTATTTGCGGTCAAACTAACCTGTCATCAAATAGGCTTGCGGTCAGTGCAGATCAAAGTCCTCCTTTTTCCTCGATTTTTGTGCCCAATAATGTGGCCTATTGAGATAGAAATATAGCCAAAAAATCGAAGTCAAATGATGCCCAAAAGTCAAATTCAACACTAGTCAACGTTGGTCAAATTATAGAAATTTCTGAGATTTTCGGCCTTGCAATTATGTCCTGTAATTTCATCCTCCTTATGCCATACATAGGGGAGAGAGAATGCCCAATGTTGTACGAACCAATGAGAGGAGAGAGAATGTGTGAGTGATGAAGATGCCAAATGAGGTAAGTGGTCACTTGTATCTATACAATTTGATGTGGGTGAAGAGTCACGTCCATTGGGCTCCATGAGCCTACATGTTGACGTGGCCGACCTGAACAATTTGCACATGTGTGGGCATAAATTCAAAAATGCACTTCCGCTTGTCCAAATTGGATGATCTTTATATCAATTTAGGTCCTCTCAAAAAGAGGAATTTAATCAATTATTATCTCCATCAAATGAGCTATCTCAAGGTGGAATTTGGCCCTAGTTGCCAATTTTAACACTCCCTCTCAACTATGGAGAATTCCACCTGCCAATCCATCCATCATCATCATCGATCATCATGCCATCTTGTTGTCATGTACCATCTCTGCTCTACTGACCATGATGTAATAATGAAGAAGAATTGATCGAGAGTGAGTTACAAGACCTTACCACTCTCCACTGGAAAAAGTTAGTCCAGAGGTAGATACTCATTTGATCCTAGATCAATTTGTTGAACACCATGCATCATAGAAATAGGGAATACGACAGTACGCGATGCGTCCATCGGTAGTGCTATGGCCTCTATTCACTTTTCCCAACTCATTAGCCAGATGAGAGGTACTTCCCATGAGCCCTAGATTACATGGATAGGATGTATGTTAGGGCATCAACAAGAGAAAGTGAACCACTCATCCTGCTCATATACCATAGGAGAAGGTGAACCGCTCATCCTATGCATATGTCAATCGTAGGGGAAGGTGAACCACTCACCCTGCACACGTGTCATCATACATAGGGGAAGGTGAACCACTCACCCTACACACATGTCAACCGTCATGGGATATCACAAGGGAAGGCGAACCACTCACCCTGTACATAACGCATCAATAGGGGAAGGTGAACCACTCACCCTATTGTTGCTCATAGCTCCAAGAAGTACCCCAAGCCCTCAGGAGCTCCCAAAGCTCAGTGTCCAACTCAAGTGGGACCCTCATAGGAGGGTCTTTCCACAACTCCAAGTCTCTCTCGGAAGGCTAAGAATTTGACCTTCCCTACGGGCTTCATGAGGATGTCTGCGACCTGATCATAAGTCCTGATGTGTTGGAGCCTTGTTGCTCCCCAATGTACCATATCCTAGATAAAGTGGTACCTAATATCAATGTGTTTGGAGTGGTCATGGAACACAAGATTCTTTGAAAGTCGAATCCCACTTTGGTTGTCGCAGAAGATTACGGTGGTATCCAACACGTGTTCAAATAGCTCACTAAAGAGCTTCCTCAACCAAACAGCTTCACAACAGGCGATACTAGTGGCAATGTATTCAGCCTTGGCGGTGCTTAAAGCAACTGATTTCTGCTTCCTGTTCATCCAAGAAATTGAAGTAGACCCTAATGAGAAGCAACATCCAGACATGCTTTTACGATCCACCAAATTGCTAGCCAAGTCAACATTAGTATATCCATGTAGCCTCAAATTCCCGATAGCATATCTTCGAACATAGTTGATTGTGCCACGCAGATATCTCAAGAGATTCTTTGCAGCAATACAATGTATGTGATGAGGCTCGACCATAAATTGACTCAATGTATTCAAGACAAAGCATATGTTCGGACGAGAGTTTACCAAGAACATTGGGCCCCCACAGGTTGTCGATACTCGGAAGGGTTTGCCAATTTGGGCCTAGCAGCACTTCCACATAGCTTCTTGAAGTTGAGTTCCATCAAAGTAGACACAGACTTGCAATCCACCATCCCATATCTTTTGAGCAGCGTCACAATGTATTTTCCTTTAGAAAGGAAAATCTTACCTGGCTTTTGCTAGACCTCCAGACCTAGGAAGTAATGCATTAGACCTAGGTTTTTCATCTCGAACTCAGAAACCAACTCCCTCTTGCATGGATAAATGAGAGGGTCTACACTTGTCAGAAAGAGATCATCTACATAAAGGACCAGAATGAGAGGCATGTCCTTTTCAACCTTGAAATATAGGTTAGGATCAACTTCACTCCTCGTAAATCCCAACTTCGTAAGATAGCTATCAATCCTCTCATACCAAGCCCTGGGGGCTTGCTTCAACCCATAGAGGGCTTTCTTCAACCTACACACATGTGTTCTTCGATCTTGTACTTCGAACCCCTCAGGTTGTTCTACGTAGACTTCCTCCTTAAGCGAGCCATGCAAGAAAGCAAGCTTAATGTCCATTTGGTGTAGGTTCCATCCTTGAGAGGCAACAAGAGCAATAATAGATCGGATAGTGGTATATCAGGCAACCGGTGCAAATATCTCGTCATAGTCCACTCCTTCCTTTTGAGAGAAGCCTCCAGCAACGAACCTGGCCTCGTATTTTTCAACACTCCCATCAACTCCATGTTTGATTTTGTAAAGCCATTTAGAAGTGACCACAGACTTGTCCTCGGGTCTAGGAACCACATCCCATACATCATTCTTCATGATTGATTCGTACTCCTCAGTCATCACATCCTTCCATACTTGGTGTTTCATGACTTCTTCAAACCTACATGGCTCAGAATCCAGATTGAACAATAGTACTCATAACAGCTAAGTACCCTTGATACTTGTTCGCATTCTTACTTTCACGAAATGTCTCTCTTGGATCAATATGTCTTTCAACATCTTCGAGAGTGTCTTTCAGCCACAAAGGTCTTTTCCTTGAGGTGGAGGGATCACTAGGAGGTGGATCAATGGGATCCATCGGGCATCAGTTCATCTATTGGAGGTTCATCCTGCTTTCTTGCGGCATCATCATTGTCCTTCCTTGGGATAGGGAGATCTCCGGCTTTTCCAATGGCATAATCTTCATCGAAAGTGATATCATGGCTTATTTCCACTTCTCTTTGACCATGCACATAATTCTATATTGCTTCAAATTTTCACTGTAGCCCACAAATGTTCCTTTCTTCCCAGATGCTTCTAACTTGTATCTTCTCTCTTTAGGCACATGAAAATACATGGGACATCCAAATATTCTAAAATGAGAAACATCCAATTTCTTACCAGTGAAAACTTCTTTGGGTGCCTTAAAATCCAATGCTTGATGTGGGCTCCTATTTTGAACATACACAACAGTGTTGGAAACTTCTCCCCATAAGAACTTTGGTAGGCCTTGGTCATGAAGCATGGCACGGGTGGCTTTTATGATTGTTCGGTTCTTCCTTTCAACAACTCCTTTTTGCTCAAGAGTATATGGAGTGTGTTCTCCCTCTTAATGCCAATCTCTCTACAATAGTCATTGAATTCATTTGATTCATATTCGGTTCCATTATCGGTCCTCAATATTTTGATCTTCTTCCCTATTTGATTTTCAACCAAGGCTTTGAAAGAATGGAACCGTTTGAACACTTCATCCTTCTTTTTCAAGAAATAGATCCACGTTTTGCGAGAGAAGTCATCCACAAAAATTTCATAATATAAGTATCCTCCTAATGATGTTACGACAACATACTAGATAGATCAGAATGGACTAATTGAAGAATGTCGGTAGTTTGACTTTCACTTGAAGGGAATGGTCCCCTTGTAAGCTTTCTAGCTGCACAACCCTGACAAACACCTTCATGATTTATGTTGAACTCGAGCATACTTGTGACCATCTCCCGGGTAAGGCTTTGTAATGAAGGTGCGCAAATCTTCGGTGCCATAATTTAGATTGAAGAGAAGTATCACATGTCAAAGCTCTCAAAGGACTTACTCCTACTTGATAGAGACCTTCAAACCTAAATCCAAGTGTAAATGCATCTTTCGGGTTTCTTTGCCAAATAAGTACCTTTCCATCAATGAATGCTACCTTGAAGCCTTTATCTTCCATCGCAGAAATAGACACCATGTTCTTCTTCAAATCAGGTTCATACAATACTTCTTGTAGATGAAGGGTTTGACCTTGATTTAAGTGAAGAGTGACAGTTCCTATCCGTTTCACGAGGTAGGTGGCACTGTCTCCAAGTATGATCTCCAAATTAGTCTTCTTTTCAATCAGACTTGAGAGGGCCTCCTTGTACCAAGTGAAGTGCCTTGAGGCACCACTATCAATCAACCAATGATCCAAAGTGTTCGGAGGAGAGGCAGTAGTGAGGGCGGAAGTAAGATAAATTCCTTTTGCTTTTCTACAACATTACTTTCCTCATACTTGGAGTTTCTCGTCCTTTTGGGAGGTCGACAATTACCAAATCGAGCAATGGGAGCATTTCTCTTTCCTTTATTGTTGAACTTGTTGTTCCTTTGATTTCCATTGCCTTTGAAATTGTTGTGGTTGTTGTCGTCATCCTGTGGAGTATCCTTCTTGTGAGGACACTCTCTAGCATAGTGCAATTGTAGCACCTTCCTTTTCTTCCTTCTTTGAATCCTTGCTTGAACCCTTGGCCTTGTCTTTTTGGACCAACATTGTTCTTCTTCTTTGCATGAGCAGAGAAAGCGGTAGGTTCATTTCCATTTGAAGGCTTGTCTCTATCCATCATCCTCGTCTCTTCTTGAGGGCATCTAGCCAATAACTCATTGAATCTAGGAATCCTATCATTGTTAAGAATGGTGATGTTAAACACATCCCATGCTCTTGTGAGACCTCCAAGAATAATGAGAGTGAGCTCCCTGTCAGCAACAACTTCTTCAATAGATAAAAGATCATTCTTGATTTCTGTAATCCTCATGAAATAAGATTGGATAGACTCCCCTCTATCCATCTTGATGTCCTTCAACTTGTTCTTGAGAACGAGGGTTTGATTTGCATTGTTTACTTTGAACATCCCAATCCACTTATCATACATCTCTTTAGATGTTCCCAAATCAGAAATATAGGCAACCAAATGTTTTTGAATGGAACCAATGATAATTCTTTTAGCTTTGACCTCACCTTTCTTGTACTTTGTCTTTGCAGCAACAGGTGCATATGAAGGAGGCTTCACCACTTTTCCCTGCACATAGTCCATAACATCATTCTCTTTCAAAGTCAAATCCAGAGTCATCTTCCATGCACGATAGTCGGATTTGTCCTTGAGCTTATCCCCAGATTTGAAGTATGATGTAGTCACCATTGAAGCTAGACCAATATTCTTGTCCAACAACTCTTTCTTAGTGATTGCTTTTCTCTCTCTTGCTTGGGCTTTGTCTTCAGTTGGGCTCTAATACCATGTTTATTTTAGTTAACAATTGTATGTTCTATGCTTAGCACAATTACTTCAATTTTCCTTTAGTAGCCCAATGGCAATTTCCAATATAGATTTCTATTAGCAATCACATTAACCATTTATCACATTGACAATAAAAGTAGATAGAACATGAAACAAAATGCAGAAGACAAGCCAAGACAAGAGGACACCAGATTTGGTGGATGCTAGGGAAAAACCCCAATGTGGGGAAAACCCTTTGATCAAATCCTCTTATTATTATATCAAAATATTCAACAGAGAGAGAAAGTACAACAGTCAAAATTGACTTGCCAAATTCAATTCAAAATAACCCTGTCAAAATCTGTAGTCAAACTTCAGCCCTAACCAGAAATCACAGAGGGTCAACGCAACAGTCAAACTCCTCCTTTGAAGCTCGGTCAAAGGTAGTCAAACTAGATCTCTAGTAGTGGTCAAATTTAGCCCAAAACAATTACATAATCTGTGGTCAAGCTTGGTCAACCTGCGGTCAAATAGGTTTGTAGTTAGCGCAAGTCAAAGTCCTTTTCCTCGGTTTTTGTGCCCAAGAATGAGAACGTGTGAGTGATGAAAATGCCAAATGAGGTGAGGGGTCACTTGTATTTATACAATTTGTTGTGGGTGGGTGGTCACGTCCATTAGGCTTCACGAGCCTACATTTTGATGTGGCGAACCTGAGCAATTTGCACATGTGTGGGCTTAAATTAAAAAATGCACTTCCGCTTGTCCAAATTGGATGATCTTTATATCAATTTTGGTCCTCTTGAAAAGAGGAATTTAATGCAATCATTATCTCCATCAAATGAGTTGTCCCAAGGTGGAGTTTGGCCCTAGTTTCCAATTTTAACTTAAGGCAATCCTCTGACCTATGTGACATGTCCTCTCATGTGCCCAATGATACTCTGTGTCTTCTCCTATGGTTTCTTCATGAAGCCCAACGTTTCCAAGACAAGTATAAAGAAGAGTACATTGATGATAATATGACAAGAACTCTCTCTCCCCTTATATATACAAGTAGGGGAGGGAGGGTAACATAAAACAAGGACATGTGTCCATACAAGTAAACAACATGGAAACCCCGAAGAGTACAATGATGATAATATTACAAGAACTCTCTCTTCCCTGATATGTACAAGTAGGGGAGAGAAGCTAACATAAAACAAGGACATGTGACCATACAAGTAACCATCATGGCAAACCTACATGAGGTGTTCTATAAGACAAGGATGTACATGTGTCAAACTAGGGTTTATCAACCCCAATGTGAAATTCCCTTCAAGCATGTTCCTTCTTGGGCACAAAGCCTCTCCTCCAAGATGTTGCGGTCTCCAACAAGTTGTTAGTCCAATGCTACCTTTTCCATGGTGGTCCACTATCCAAGCATCTTCATGCAATTCACTTCTCTCACCTGTGTGACATGTCATCTCATGTGCCCAATGTTACTCTCATGTGTGCTAATGTGGTCATTAAGCCCCAATGCTCCTTCTCAACATATGTGTTTTTCCATCACCAATTGACATGGAGTATGCTCTTCAACATATGTTTTCAAGTTCATCTCCAAATTCCATGAAATATGTTACTCAACCCAAGCATTCTCAAGTCAATTGTTCATGTAGGCAGGGTCAACTAGAGGAAAACAAAGTATGGGAGGAGCATTGGAGGTTTGTTGGCTTTTGGAGATGGAGCATTGTATCTTGCTTGAGGAACATTCATAACTTAGAGCCTTGCTCGTTGGATGGCTTCACCTTGGACCTTGACATGTGTCACTTGTAGAGAGAGTGCTCCATATGTCGCTTTGCTTGTGTAGAGTTAGGTTGTTTGTAGTGGACTAGGTCCACTTTTGTATTGTTGGCTTCCCTTAGCTCTCATATAAATAGAGGAAGGAGAGTCATTTCATATTATCATAATTTGTAGTCACTCTTTATACTTGTCTTAGAGAGACATCTTCTAGGGAGGAAGAAGCTAGGGTTCATGAAAAAACCCTAGGAGAAGATAAGAGAGATAGATATATTGGAGATAATACTTGATCTTGTGGATTCTTTCATCTCTCACTTGGATTAGAGACGTGAGAAGTGGAGGGCACTATTATCTCTCACTCTTTGTACTCTTCATTACGTTATCACTCTGTTATGGAGCACTAGAGTCTTGGAGAAGTTCAAAGGTCTCTAGGGTTAGGTTTTCACCCTAAGTAGGCAAGGAAGCTATTGTTTGTGATAAACCTTGGAGGGTAAAAGAAGCTCTAGATGTACCTAGGTGGTTCTACGGAGCATATAAGGCTCACACTAAATAATTTCTTCTGATAATTTTGAGAGATATAGAATGAATAATTATTAACATTTGAAAGGCCTTGACTATAAATATAGCCTAATGTGCATTTTAATGAAAAGTAGAATTTTTAGTCGTATATATTATTTTACTTTATTTATTATTTATGTCTTTATTGTATTTAAATTTTAGTATTTATAACTTTATTATTTATTATAGCCTAGAGTCATGTATTTTTAGTCAACATGTATTATTTTACTTTTTTTATTATAAGATATTTATTATTAGCTTAGACTCTATGTATATACATTGACTTCCCCTAAAAAAATGCTTTGTCCTCAAAGCAAGGGTAGTGAAGAACCTTTTGGTGAACTTTTATGTTTTTGGAAGGCTTTACCACTGAGAAAGGCATATTAGTGGTTCTACAGTAAAGTCAACTAGTACCATAGATTCATAATTTTTTCCAAGGTCTCCTTGTATCTCAAGCACTTTGTCGTCTGCTTAAGCACACGACACTAGAGGGAACAACAGAAAAGGAAAAGAAGAGACCAAAGGAGAAAGACCTTGCCACTACAACTTCTCCTAGGGTGACTCCCCCTTTTTCCCTTTGTGATCTAGTGGGCCATCCTACCAACCAATGCCCAACATTGGCCCATAAATCTTCTCCAAGTGGTGATGAAAGGGCGATGGGTGCCCGAGGGACATGAAGAATGGCCTTAAAAGATTGAGGGTTGATTGCTTGTCAGAGACAAAGTCATCTTAGGCACCTATCCTTTTGGTATCATAGACTCAGCATGAGGGTGGCCTATTGTAGAGATCAAAACCATAGGGTCATAAACCACCACTGGTAAATTTCACTTATCATAATCAACCTAGGGTGCTATATAATGATGTAATGAGGGATGAGTAACTCGAGAAAGTGGTGTATGTAATGTGTGTAACCTACCTTAGGCTCTTTTAATCATGTCCTTGTGACACAATTAATATGCCTTGGGCTCTTAATCATGTGCTTGCGACACAATTAATATATCTAGCATTTATTATCCTATCCATATATTTTTTTTTATGTTATATATGCACCCATATAAATTTTTACATGATATTAATAATTAGAATGCTACTGTTTTTTAGGCCTACAAAAAACAGGTTCAATGTGTCTAATTTCAAGAATATGAAAGGGTATTTGAGGAGTGAGAAAGTCTCATTGAGGCAAGTTATTTCAAAATTGTATAGAAAAATAATTAAAAGCCTTTTTCTATGTTCCTAATGTTCAAACTCATAGAAAGAAATATTATATAGTTGAAGAGAAATATTCATTCAAAGTAACAATTTTTGTATCACATATGTAGCAGACAAGTCTATTAACATAGTGAAGACAACACAAAGGCAATTGTATAAATAGATCTATAAAGAATTTGACCAAATAGACAAGTTAATAGAATTAAAGAATTAGAATAAAGCATGAAGCAACATAATTTTGTAAGGCTAAGTCAACTCACTAGGTGGGGTGGACCTAGAGTAGAACATTGTACGATGGAGCATTGGAGCTTTGCTAGATTTTGGAGGTGGAGTGTTGTACCTTGCTTGAGGAGCTTTCATACTTGGAGTCTTGCTTGTTGGATGTCATCACCTTGGACTTTGACATGTGTCACTTGTAGAGGGAGTGCTCCATATATGACCCAATTGGTCTAGAGTTAGGTTAATTGTAGTGGACTAGGTCCACTATTGTATTATTGGTTGTTGGAAAATGAAAAGTGGCAATTATCAATTTTATTTTCCTTAACCTTGATTTTTGCTTGTGAATCTTATTTATCTTCTTTATGTTCTTTAGTTAGATCTTTTTCTATCAAACAATATCAAGAATAGTAATAATAGCAACAATAAATGACAAAGATATTAGGCTCTCAGCCTGGGCAAAACCCCTCCAAGGGGAAAACCCATAAACTCTTCTCTTCTTTGAATTTGCTTCAAATGAGATACAAAGACCCAAACCCTGGACCAAGTCCTTCTCCTAGTACCAAGTTGGCCCTTCTTCAAGTCGTTCCTTGATTCTGCACCAAACTGCTACACACTACAACTTTGGCCCTGCAATTTCGGTCTTGTAGCTTCCAAGGAAACCCTATATCAACCTCCTCTTGAGACCTTCCTGGAGCAATACACCTCCTAAGGTCAATGAGGTCTAGATAGATTTTCCTTCCTTTTAGCTATAAGATGTTACAGTTTGTCCTACTACAACTTGGTCTTGCAACTTCAATCTCTTCTGCAGCACCAAAAACCCTAGAACTTCGCACGTGTGAGAGAGATAGAGCCCAAAAACAAGAGATTTCATCCTTTCCTTCTCCTAGACCTTCGCTCTTCTTTTCTGCTTCTTCTAGATTCAGATCGAACTCTTTCTTGATAGATCGAACTTGTGGAGTGAGTGTGTCCAAATGAGATTGAACTGCTTCTTTATATAGCCTTCTCAAGGGGTTGAATTCCCTCCTTTAGGTCGACTTGATGTTCCTAGGGCCGACTTCTACTTTTGGAGCTTCCAGGACTTTCTAGACTCAAAAACAATTTACAAATATATTTTGCGTGCAAGGGTCTTATAAACATGATGTTGACTCCTTTAACTCATGCCAATAAATCTTAAGACCTAACAAACCATAGAAGCACGAAGAACATGCTTCTACCTAGAAGACTATCAATAATGAGCATGAAACCCATGCTTTCATAATAATAATTTTTTCTTTTCTTTTCTTGATTGTTACATAGGATACATATCGAAATGAGTACAACAACAATTATGAAGATCGAAACTAGTTACATTTCTCAACACTCCCTCTTAACTAGGGAGGTATTCATAATTGTACAACCAATACAACATCGTATCTCAAACTAAAGAGTTCTCAGAAGAAGAGTTGGATTGATAAGCCGTACTGTAAGCATCATCATTATGACCAACACTGTCTCTGAGGCCTAACTAGACAAGCTCTTCTTTAATCAAGAGCATTACGCTGGGAGGCTTTATTTGTGACACTACAGTACCTCTACAAGTTACGTACCCCATCCAGATGTCTACAAGGTATGTCCTTTTAGGACCATTCGTATCTTGGATCTCCAATCCCGAGTCCTCAAAGAATATTGGTCCTCTTCGACCACTCTTCTCTTGGATACTTGTCACATCCTCAAAGAGTGTCGATACCTTTCCTTTCTTGGACGTTTTATCCTCAAGCAAACCACACGTGCTTATCCAATCTTCTATCATTCTCTCTTCATCACCTGGAGAGGAGAATGCACATGTGATGTCCAAAATCACTCCCTCTCAACTAGAGAGAATATCCCTATTCTCCTTCAATCTTGAGAATATAACCTTGCTCCTATACAAGGAGACTCCTTTACTCCCTTTGAAAATCAGACGAGATCTAGTCTTCCTTTCTATTTGGGAAGTCACCATCACAAGCCTTACAACTTGTCTTCATAAGAGTATCAACTACCAATTCTTCATAGCTGCCCGACTCCCTCTTTCCTCTGCATCATCAAGCTTTCTTTCTTTCAAGGTATCATGGAGCCACCTTTTCTCTTCAATCTTGTGACAGGATCCAGGTCACCTTTCTTGCTCATCACTTTCATCTTTAACATGAAGGCATTGCACTGAGCCTTGCTAAACTTTAAGCTGATCATGGCTTCCTTATGAAAGTGATCTTTGACCTTCAAGTTATCTTCTTGTACCGCTACCATCCAATTCCAAGATGAACATATCTTGACTTTATAGTTGCTAGGTACCAGATATTGAGCTTCCCTTAGATGAATATGATGTCTTGGAATTCGTGGAAGGAAAGATTTCAACACCTATAGAAAATGCTCCTCGAGCTACCAAATCCAAGTACAAGAAAAGTGAAATTAAAGCTAAGAAGATCATTATTGATTCTTTAAGAAATCATCTACTTGTTTATATTTCTTCTTTGAAGACATCCAAGGAAATGTACGATAAGATTGTGGGCATGTATGAAGTGAACAATTTGAGCCACATTATGGATTTGAAAAATCATCTCAAGGAATCTAAGATGTGCAAGGGAGAGACTATACAATCATTCTTCATGAGAATCACTGAAATCAGGGATCGACTCGGGATTGCTCAAGAAATTGTACCTGACAGGGAATTGGTGATGACTGCCCTGAGTGGTCTTCCTTCATCATCGGACATGTTCATTACTTCTATCAACAATAGGGAAAGGGTCCCTACTTTTGATGAGCTACTTGCTCTATGCAATCAGGAGGAAAGATTGATGATAAATAGGGGGAGAATTTAGAGGCCAAATGAAGGAGATCGTATTGCCTTCGTTGCTCAAGGGAAGAAGAAGAACACGAAGAAAGGAAAGGGAAATCCATCTAATGCAAGAAGACCTCCTCAAGCCAACCAAGACTCCAAGGACTCAAGAAGATGAGATAGAGATGTCAAATGCTACAATTGTCATCGAAAAGGTCACTATGCTAGAGATTGCCCTGAGAAGGGAGATGCTCTAAGAAGAAGCACGTCAAGGTCCTACATCAATCACCGTGGCTACAACAACAATAGGTCATATGATAAAAGAGATGGAAGAAGGAATGATAGAAGAAGAAGAGACTCTCTCAATGATCGTGAAGAAAGCTATTGTCGACAAAAGGGATCAAGAATTTCTAGGTATGAAAGTAATGCTACTATTCAATTTGAATATATTCTTATTTCTGCACTTTCTAGTTCATCGCCTCCGAATGCTTGGGATAGCTAGTTGGTTGATAGTGGGGTCATTTCTCTGGGTATAAGGAAGCTCTCTCTAATTTAGTAGAGAGGGAGTCAATTTTGAAGATTATTCTTGGAGATAACTCCACTCATCCCATCAAAGGCTTTGGGCCTGTCAAATTTCACTTGGACTCTAGGGAACCTATTTTACTTCATGATGTGATTTGTGTCAGGATTGAAGAAGAATTTGGTATCCATATCTGCTTTGGAAGATAAAGGAATGAGGGTTGCTTTCATCAATGGAAAAGTACTAACTTGGCTTGTTGGATCCTCCATGAGAGATGCTTTCACATTGGGATCTAGATTTGAAGGACTCTATAGAGTTGTCACTAGAAGACTTCTTCTAGCAATGGTCCATGATACAAATCATCAAAACGAGTTGTGGCACCGAAGGTTGGCCCATATTCACTATGAAGCACTTCCAAAATTGAAGAAGTTAGTCTTTGGGATCCTTGATGTTCAAGCTCAACATGATCGAGTATGTCTAGGACGTGCCAATGAAAAGAAGACAAGGGGACCATTCCACTCTAGCGAGAACAAGACAAAAGATATCCTCCATCTCATTCATTCTGATATATGTGGTCGGATGCTCGTACATTCACTTAGTGGCCATCTCTATTACATTACCTTCATCGACGATTTGTCAAGAAAGACATGGATATATTATTTGAAGCACAAGGATGAGGCCTTCGAAATGTTCAAGGAGTTCAAATCTTTGGTTGAAAATCAATCAAGGAAGAAAATTAAGATCTTCAGGTCCGACAACAGTGGGGGATACATCTCAAATGAATTCTTAGACTTTTGCAAGAAGGAAGGTATCAAGAAGGAGACTATTGTGCCCTACAATCATGAACAAAATGGAGTGGCTTAGAGAAAGAACAAGTCTATTGTAGAAGCTGTTCGTGCCATGCTCCATGATCAAAAGCTGCCTAAGTTCCTTTGGGGAGAAGCAACAAATACAACGGCATATGTTCAAAGCAGGGTGCCTCATCAAGCTTTGGACAACAAGACTCTCGAAGAAGTATTCATAGGTATCAAGCTTGACATTGGTCACCTTCATATATTTGGCTGCCCCATGTATTTCCATGTGCTGAAGGACAAAAGAAACAAGCTGGAAGCCACTGGAAGAAATGGTACATTTGTTGGATACTGTGAAGATTCTAAAGCATTTAAAATATATAGTTAGAAAATCAAAAAATCAGAAAATCAGAAAGGCAGAAATATTTTCTTATTCTTGATAATTACTTGTGATGCTACTTATTATTACGATTATTTATATCTTCTTTCTTTTAGTTCATCAAGTGATTACCAAAGCATCAACACATAAAACAATAGACACTAGATGTAGGCACTATGCCAGGGCAAAAGCCCCCCTCGAGGGTAAAACCTAGTCAAGAAATTCTTCCTTTCAATAGTATTCTTTGAGACTCTTCACCCTAGACCAAGACTTGACCTTTCCTCCACACCAAGTCATCCTCCCAGAATTTCAATACCTTTCCAGCAATTTCGACTAGGCAGTAGCTTCCGGCAACTGGCAGCGTTCGACAACATACAAACTTTGAAGACTTTGATCTCCCAATCTAGAGCACGAAACAGAGAGAGAGAGACACCAAAATTTCGAATTTTCTTTAGTCCTTAGACTTCCCCAAACTTGCATTTACTTCGACTTCCCAACAATAGGCTTCGCGCCTTTTCCCTTCTACAAGAGAACTTCGCACTTTTTCCTAGCTACAAGTGATATTGAACTTGTGTGAGAGAATGATGCTCTAAATGAATTTGATGAGCTTGTATTTATAGGCTCCATGTGAGGTCGAATAAGGTTCTTAGGCCGACTTGATCTTCTTCTAGGCAGACATGGTGTGGAGGATACATAAATCATATTTGACTCAATACTTAACCTTTTTACATGATTCAAAAGCCCAAGAAGGGTCTCTTTAAAAGTACAATGACTCTATTGACTCATAATAAATCCTAGAAGTCCTCAATGGGGACTTTGATCTAAAACAAGGTGACTAAAGCATGAAACCCATGCTTTAATAAGTCACAATAATAATAGTAAAAATTCTTTTCTCTATTGTTTTGACAAGTACATTAATGAAGACTGAATATAGTTACGTTTTCCAACACTCCCTCTAACTAGGGAGGTATTCATAATGTACAAATACAATGGAAGATCTCAAACTATATGAACCATGAAGAACTTTAGGCACCGTAATGTCATGGACTAGATTCCTCACCAGGGCAATCTATCTAAGTGGTCTCTCAACAATTTAGGCACCACAATGCCACGGACTAGATTTCTGCCCAGGGCAATCTATCCAAGTGGTCCCTCAACAATTTAGGCACCGCAATGCCACTAACTAGATTCTTGACCAAGGCAATTTATCCATGTGGGAATAAGATGGACTCAAGCTTTGAGCCCCTCTAGGTACCATTAGGGTTACTTGCTAACCACCAACCCAAAAATCAGGTGTGTATCCAAAACAAAGCTCAATAATCAATACCACCTTTCCAACTTCGGGACCCAGACATCAACACAAAGTGTCGGTCAGATGTCTTCCCAGGCAATGCTTCACTCATAAAGCCTCAACACCCCTTGATCCAGCAGATCAAGGGCCACATATCTCTCTCGATCAAACTGATTGGTACCCAACATGCTATAAAAAACCTTCGAGAGATTTACCTGTACAACCACAACCCCAATCAATAATATACTTTCATAATCAAATACAAACCTCCGAGGTCGTTCTAGATGTTGCTCCTCAACTCAGTGGGACTATGAACCGAATCTTTGACAAAAGATTCTTCAATCATGTAATTTTCTTTCTTACTTCTCATGTAGCAACATACCCTCCGAAATTCATTCTTCAATTAAAACCAAGCTATGCCCTCCCTCTCAACCAGGAAGCACCTCTTCATCCAGACTCCCTCTTAATCTTAGGGAGATCTCTTCTATGCAGGCTTCCTCCGGGAGATCAACTTCTTCTTTTCTTCATCAAAGAATCTTTTGCAGCTTCCAACCATTTTATCAGAGTTATTATCCTCATCATGCTTGTCACATCGAGCATCTTCACCAAGTTGAAGATTGTGTACCTGCACAACTTAGATAACAAGTACAACAAAATCTATAGAAGCATGAAGTTAGCCATATTAAAATCACGAAAGCATTTCAACTTTATACATATCAGATACCTAGACTTAATCACAGACATATACTCTTCAACATCTTGCTAGGGACTTTGTCATAAACCCTAGACTACATCATAACAATTTCTATTCCATCGAGGGTTTCAATGTTTCTTCCAAAGGTATGACATACCTCACTACAACATATAGCAAACCCTATAAACAATTCAAACAAAAATATATCAACAAAGCATCTAACAACTTTTAGAATTCATATGTTAGACTTTTTTCACTAGGGTTTCATACAAATCCTAGATTTCATAGAAAAGAATCAATCACAATCATTCACAGCTTAGTCATTAACATGGCCGACTTCCACTAAGGTTAGTTGCAAACCCTAGATTTTCAATCAACCATGAATCCCAACCAAAACTCATATTTCAACAATCTTACACAAATCTCAAATTATCGTATTGTCTCCATACATTAAAGATTTTTGCTTCTACTAAGGTTCAACTCCAAAAACCTTAGAATTCCATTTTTCACAATCTCAACAATTATTAAATAAATAGATCTCAGATTGTTATATTGCACATATTGGACAATTTAACTGCCATTAGGGTTTAGTTGCAAAACCCTAGATTTCCAGATATCATCATCCTAGAATCTCAGACAAGGACTTCCATTAAATCCTAAAACTTATGACCATCAATAACCAGTTCAACACACATATATAAGAATTTATAATCATTCATAAGCATATCATATGTTCGACAACATTAATACATCTGACCTTGACCAAGCTAGGTTTTCAACTAAAAGGACATATCTATATATGCCTAGATTTCATCATCATGCAAATACATTTCATATCATGTGTTAGTCAAACCCAATTTCACAAAAATATCAAATAATAGTTTGACATACAAACTTGATTAGACTTGGGTTTGATCAGACAAACGCACCCATACCAAGGAAATCACTCTTAAGACATTGGAAGGGTCTTGCTCACACATTCCACCAAACCCTAATGAGTTAGGGTTTCAATGTAGAACCATAGCAAACCCAACATTACCAATTTTTCAAAGGTTCAGGATTTTAGTCCTTATCATTCTACCCTAACAAGTTAGGTTTTCCTGATCATACCAAAATCCCAAACATGAAATTATCAATAAAAACTTCAAACAACATTTCACAATATCCTTAAGCAGTTTAGGGTTTCAGACGTTCACATTAGCTTACCCTTCGGTTAGGGTTTTCCAGAACCTGCTTAGGGTTCTACAAAATCAATTAAGAATATGAGTGGGGTGGGTAGATTTATCAAGAGATGAATCACCCCAAACAAGAATCATTATGATTCAATATAGCTTGACAATAACAATGTTAGTAATAGTCTGCCAAATGAATAATCCTTTCAATATAAAGAAATCAATGTATTTAAAGCATACCTTTGTTTCTTGGCAAACCTTGTCTTGAGAGGTCCTCCTTCATACTTCTTGCAGATGTTTTCCTAATCAGGACAATAGAGGGGGAATGGTAATTAATATTTAATATAATCAAATTTGAATGAATACATGAAACCAAAAAACTGAAAGGAAATGAGATACTTATCTTTAGGAGTTGTTGGGTGCTCCCTCCAAAGCTTGAGGGATACCTACAAACTTATAAAAACAATAAGAAATGTCTTTTCCACAATATGTTAAAATCCCATAAATTCTAATACATATAAAACAAGATATCTAAAGCTAAAAGGACTTAGTAGTGTAAGTACCTAATGTCAGATTCTTTGGGCTTGGCTTTCTTTGAGTTTCCTTCTTTAGTAAAGTTAGTGTGATCTCCATCTCTCTTCTTATTCTTTGGATTGTTGGGACAATCACTCTTGTAGTGACCCTTCTTATGGCATTGATAACATTCTATCTTGGACATGTCAACTTTCTTCCTTGGTCCTTTCGATTTCTTTCCTTTATGTTGAACAACGTAGGCATTTGATACTCCTTCAGGATTGGCAACTAATGAGATCCTTAATTCTTCCTGACTGCAGGTAGTCCATAGTTCTTCAAAAATGGGAGCTTCCTTCCAAGTGTTAAGACCTGCAACAAATGCACACCAAGAGGATGGCAATCCTAATAGAGCAGTGGTCATGAGTTCTTTGTCTTGAACAATTTCATCAATGGCCAAGAGATCATCCCATATCTAGCTATCTTCACAAAGAAGGTTGCCACATTGTCTTCTTTAGTCATCATTGTGGTCCTTAGCTCATTCTTCAAACTTGCTACTTGATAAATGTTCTTAATAGTAAACAACTTTGACAACGCTTCATACATTTCCTGAGCATGATCGATGTTAGCTATGAATGGGACAAGGTTGTCCTTTATTCCTTCTACCATCAGAGTCATGGTCACCAAATCTAATTCCCTGTATTTCACTTTGTCAGCATAACTGGAATCCTCTGTAGGCTTCTTTACTTTTCCTTTGACCAAGTCTAGTACCTTTTTCTTTTCAAGGATTAGGTCAATCCTCTTCTTCCAGGACCTGAAGTTAGAGGCCCTTTCAAGTTTGTTTTCTCCCTTGATTGTGTTAGACATCTTCCTTGAGTATAATAGACTCCTTCCCTGAGATAGTCCTTTTGAATGGTTTCTTGATCAAGTGCTTGACATTGCCTTTTACTTCCTTCTTCACCAAAGCTTTGATCCCATGTTAGAAAATCAGAAAGGCAGAAATATTTTCTTATTCTTGATAATTACTTGTGATGTTACTTATTATTACGATTCTTTATATCTTCTTTCTTTTAGTTCATCAAGCAATTACCAAAGAAGTAACACATAAAACAATAGATACCAGATGAAGGCATTATGCCAGGGCAAAACCCCCTCTCGAGGGGAAAACCTAGTCAAGAAATTCTTCCTTTCAATAGTATTCTTTGAGATTCTTAACCCTAGACCAAGACCTGACCTTTCCTCCGCACCAAGTCAACCTCCCAAAATTTCGACCCCTTTCCAACAACTTCGCCTAGGCAGCAGCTTTCGGTGACAAACAAACTTCGAAGACTTCGATTTCCCAACCCAGAGCATGAAACAGAGAGAGGCACCAAAATTTTGATTTTTCTTTTCTCCTTAGACTTCCCCAAACTCACATTCACTTCGGCTTCCCGGCAACAGACATCACACCTTTTCCCAGCTACAAGAGATATCGAACTTGTGTGAGAGAATGCTGCTCCAAATGAATTCGATGAGCTTGTAGTTATAGGCTCCATGTGAGGTCGAATAAGGTTCTTAGGGCGACTTGATTTTCTTCTAGGCCAACATGGTGTGGAGGATATATAAATCATATATGATTCAATACTTAACCTTTTTACATGATTCAAAAGCTCAAAAAGGGTCTCTTTAAAAGTACAATGACTCTATTGACTCATAATAAATCCTGGAAGTCCTCAATGGGGACTTTGATCTAAAACAAGGTGATTGAAGCATGAAACCCATGCTTTAATAAGTCACAATAATAATAATAATAAATATTTTCTTTATTCTTTTGACAAGTACATTACGTGATGACTCAAGTACATTAATGAAGACCGAACATAGTTACATTTTCCAACATATATTCCTGGTCAAAGGAGGGTTACATTAGGAGGAATGTAACGTTCGATGAAGATATCGCTCTTGGAAAAGCAAGGGATCTTCCTCCACCTCCTCCTCTTGAGAAGAAGAATGATGATATGGATATTCTAGAAGGTCAGTCCGTGCCTAAATCCGAGAAAGACATTATTGATGATCCCGTGGAGCCCATGGATCCGTTAGATCCTCCCCCATTTGATCCTCCTGCCAGGAAGAGGCCACTTTGGCTTCGTGAGACATTACAAGATGCCGAGAGACAGATTCCCGCCATACGAACCTTTAGAGAGAGCAAGAAGCCGTGAAAGATACCAAGGATATGTGGTAGCAATTAGCAATATGATTCAAGCTGAGCCTTCCACCTTTGGAGAAGCCGTGAAAGAACAAGTCTGGAAGGATGCCGAAGAATACTAGTCAATTATGAAGAATGACATATGGGATGTTGTGCCAAGACCAAAGGGAAAATCCGTGGTGACTTCAAAATGGCTCTATGAGATCAAGCATGGGGATGATGGAAGCATAAAAAATACAAGGCAAGGTTTGTAGCTTGAGGGTTCTCCCAAAAAGAGGGAGAACATTATGATGATATATTTGCTCTAGTTGCTCACTACACCACCATTTGATCCATTGTTGCACTTGCATCTAGTTAGGGTTGGACTCTTTACCAAATGGATGTGAACACTGCCTTCTTGCATGGTTTGCTTCAAGAAGAAGTATATGTTGAACAACCTCCAGGATTTGAAGTTCTTGACATGAAGACCCATGTGTGCCGATTGAAGAAAGCTATTTATGGATTGAAGCAAGCCCCTTGTGCTTGGTATGCCCACATTTACAGTTACTTGATGAAGTTGAGATTCATAAGGAGCAATGCCGATCCAAACTTGTACTTCAAAGTGGTCCAAGGTATGCCTCTCATTTTGGTATTATATATTGATGAATTATTCTTGACATGTACAAACCCTCTCATTCTTGAATGTAAGAGGGAGTTGGCTACTGAATTCGAGATGAAAGACCTTGGTTTGATGCACTATTTCCTGGGTCTAGAAGTATGGCAAAGATCGGGCGAGATTTTCCTTTCACAAGGAAAATATGCTGTGAAACTGTTAGAGAGATTTAGCATGGTAAAATGCAAGTCCTTGCCTACTCCTATGGAGATGAATTTCAAGAAGCTATGCGGAGAGGCTGCCAAATCAGACCTAGCAAACCCTTCTGAGTATAGACAACTGGTTGGTGCTCAGATGTTTTTCATGAACATTCACCTTGACATATGTTTCACAGTCAACACTTGGAGCTAGTTTATGACCGATCCTCACCATGTACATTGGGTCGCTACCAAACATGTATTGAGATATCTACATGAGACTATTAACCTTGGATTGAGATATGTTACTGGAGATGTTAGACTACATGGATATATAGATGGAGATTGGGTTGGGAGTGTTGTCGACAAGAAAAGTACTTCCGAATGTTGTTTTAGTTTGGGATCCGTGATGATATCATGGATGAGTAGGAAGCAGAAGTCTGTCGCCCTTAACACAGCTAAGACCGATTATGATGCAGCCAACCTGGTGAGTTGTGAGGCAATTTGGTTGAGGAAGCTCTTTGGAGAGCTATTTGAGCAGGTCCTGGACATGACAGTTATCTATTGCGACAACAAGAGTGGGATTTGTTTGTCAGAGAATCCCGTGTTCCACGACAAGTCCAAACATATTGAGATCAAATATCATTACATCCAAGGCATGGTGTAGAGAGGAACTGTGAGACTCCTACACATTTCGACTGATGAACAGATAAACGAGATCCTCACCAAGGCTTTACCGAAAGGGAAGTTCTTGGTCTTTAGAGAGCAACTTGGACTGGTAGATATGACCCTTTCGAATAAGGGTCCTGGCTGATCAACAATGCTGAGCAGTGCTCTTCCCCCCTGGTTGAGCTCTCAGGGTGAGGAATAGAGCTGATGGGCTCCTGGGGATGAGAGACCTCTAATCGTTAGGGCGTAGAGATCCAGGATCTCCCCTAGTCAGTGTATGCCCTAGTTAGCGTCCTGCCCACTCTGTGGGATAACCTCTCCATTTGGTTAATGGGATGAGGGACTTGGGATAGAGTGTGATCCCTACCCCTTGCAGTAGGTGGATCTCGCCCAAGTTGGTGGATGCAAGTGTTCTACCATCTGACTCTTTAGGGTTAAGATGGATGATCAGGGACAATAGGGTAGAGTGTGATCCTTACCTCCGATAAGTTGATCTCACCTATTGTCATGGACTTTGGGATAGAGTGTGATCCTTACCTCCAGTAAGTTGATCTCACCTATTGTCATGGACTTTGGGATAGAGTGTGCTCCCTACGCATTGGGGTAGCTTGATCTCACCCATTGTCTTTAGTTCCTGGTGGTAGCTATGGCTCCTTGATGATGATAATGATTCCAGGTGGTAGCTGAGTCTCCCCGATGGTGATAGAGTTAGGGTGGTAGCTAGAGCTCCCCTGCAACATTACTTCTTCCTTAGATTTGAGATTGTTCAACATGAGATGAGTAGAGACAAGAAGAGATGAGCAGGGATGTACATGATACAGTTGGAATTTCTCCCAAGCTGAGAGGGAGTGTTAATTTGGCAGCTTTGTGACAAATTTGAAACATTGGACTAAATTCCTCTTTTCGAGAGGACCAAAATTGACTTTTGGAGCACTCAATTTGGACAAGAAAAAATACATTTTTGAAGTGAAGCCCACAACATGACAATTGTTCAGGTCAACCTAAGAGGCTAATTAGCCCTCCTCCAATGCCTATAAATTAAGGTCACCTCATCCTCATTTGGCACTTATCACATCATCAACTCACATCTTCTCTCTCCTTCATTGATTGGTTCATACAACTCAGGAATTGCAGGGATCTCTCACACGTGTGAAGGGGCAAGCAGCTATTTTAGGTTGGCCGAAATTTTGATTTGTTGCAGGGCATTGACCAAGTTACCTTGACCAAGTTTGACTGCATTTTCCTTGGATTTTCTCTGTTCTGCTAGGCCGCACTCTTTGGCACAAAATTTGAGGTGATTTGGGCACTTTGACTTGGGATGACCGCAAAGATAAATTGCAAACTTTGACCGCATAAATCCTCTCTCTTTTGACCGAGTTTGGCAGGGTTTTTGATGATTGGGCTGACTTTGACTAGCTGTTTGTTGAGAAATCAATGCTAGTAGATATTAGGGTTTGATTCCTCTTTCTTGATAATTACTTGTTTATTATGTTGGCCTCTTTTACTTCTTTATTAGATTATCTTTCATCAAGCAATTACCAAATTATGTATGTGTGAAAATCACAAGAACAAGAGACACACAATGTAGGCGTACAACCAGGGCAAAACCCCTATAAGGGGAAAACCCAGTCAAGAACTCTTCCTTTAGTAATTCAATTCAAGATGAGACACTTCCAAACTTCTTAGACCTAGACAAAGACCTCCTCCAACCGCCAAGTCAACCCTTCCTCCTTGTACATGTCCTTTGCTCAGCTTTCCAAGTGTTAGCTCTTCAAAGTGCAGCTTCAAATCAAAATTTCAGCTCTAGTAGAAGATTTTCAGCCCCCAGCTTTAAAACTTCAACCCTCAATAGAAACAAAATTTCGGCCCCAGCTTCAACCCAATAACTTCGCATGTGTGAGAGAAAGGCAATCCAAAAACTCGATTTTCTTCTCCCTAGCTTCTCTCCTTCTCCAACAACTTCACATTCTTTTGTAGCGACTGCTTTTTAGAGATCGAACTCGTTGATGATGCTCTCCAAATTAGGTAGAGTTGCTCAATATATAGGCTTGAGGTCAAATTTCCCTAATCCAGGCGAACTTGTTGAGGGCAGGGCCGACTTGGTGAGCAGGTGAAAAATTATATTTTGTCTCAAAAATAATTCTTTTTACATGATGCAAAATCCCAAGAAGGGTCTAATAAAAATGACAATGACTCTAATGACTCAAGACAAAACCTAGAAGCCTTCAATGGAGGCTTTGACCTAGAAAACGTTGACCCAAGCATGAAACACATGCTTTAACAAGTCATTTTTCTTTAATAATAAATTTTCTTTTGACAAGTATAGTTATGAAGACCGAAGCTAGTTACATTCTTCAACACTCCCTCTTAACTAGGGAGGTATTCATAATTACATTTTACACATATATACAAGTTACATGGAAGGTTTCAAAATGACATGAACTACGAAGAGTTCTAGCACAATTAATGGTTTAGACTAGATTCCTGACTAGGGTAATCTATTCGGGTGGGACTAAGATGGACTAAAGCTTTTAGCAAGTCTAGGTACCATTAGGCTTACTAACTAACCATCAACCTAGGGATCTAGGTGCGTATCCAAGGTCAGAGCCACCCTCCCTCTTTGAGATCTAGACATCAACACACAGGCTGGCCAGATTTCCTCCCAAGCATCCGCTATTAGATGCTTCATCTCTCCCTATCAACTAAATCTGTAATATCGACAAACCAAGCATGCTTCTAAAATATTCAAATTTCTTAAAGAGACTTCGTCAACACATCAACTACGTGTTTGTCTGTCAGAATATACTGTAGCTTTACGACCCCATCTTGTACCAAGCTCCTAATGGACCGATACTTGTTGTTGATATGCTTTGTCCTTGCATGGAATACAAAATCTTTAGACACCTTTATGCTGCTTTGATTATCACAATTTATCATAGTAGGACCAAGAGGCTTCCTAATCAAATTGACAAAAGTTTCGTTAACCACACAACTTCCTTTCCTACTTCACATGCAACAACGTATTATACTTCAACATTACTTAATGCAACAAGATCTTGTTTTTTACTCATCCACAAAATCATAGCAGATCCTAAGCTAAAACATCCACCTGTAGTGCTTCTTCTATCAATTTCACTGCCACCCCAATCGAAATCGATAAAACCTGTTAACTTGACTTCCTTTCCATCATACTTTAGGTAGTGATGTATAGTGCCACGTAGATATCTCAAAATATGCTTGGCAACTATCCAATGGTCATGACGAAGCTCCAATTGAAATTGGCTGAGAACATTCACGACAAAACATATATCAGGTCTTGTATTTACCAGGTACATTAGAGAACCCACCAACTTACGATAGCTAGTAGGATCAATGAGACTAGAGTCAGAGCTTCTCAACTTCTTGAGATTAGTGATCATGGGAGTAGTCATAGGTTTGGAATCCATCATATCAAGTCTCTGCAATATCTTGATTATGTATTTCCCTGGACCCAGATATATTTCTCCAAGTTTCTGCCAGACTTCCAAACCCAAGTAATAATGCGTGAGCCCCAGATCTTTCATTTCAAATTCAGCTGCCAGTGTCTTCTTGCATTCTTGTTGATGAGTCCCATCAATAGGTATATTTTGAAGATCATCATGCCATCCTCCAGCCTTAAAACTATCATTTTCTCACATTAGTTCACATTTTTTTTGTTATATTATGTTTAGTAAGAAGAGTAAAAGGTGTTTGTCGTAGTATGTGGTCTAATGTGGTTTAATTGCAGGAAAAAGAAGCATTTTTGAGGCAATTACTATGCAGGGGCTTGATGGAGACAACCAAGAGAGAATCTAGGGGGTTTGTCCAACTCCTTAACTCCCTAACTCGGCTTGGGATCACAACATCCTCTCTCACTAGTTCGAATTCATTGGTAGCTGAGCAACTCCTAGTACGAGTGAAGCTCAAGAGGGATCAGATCCACCATTTCCGAGATCAAGGAGAGAATCACTCCTATTTTCAAGGGGGCTGCTATTAAATACTCTTTTGTATAAATAAACAAGATGAAAAGCTCATTAGGATTCAAAGTTTTGTTTCAGCTAGGTGTAGCTATTGAGCTCAGAACTTGACATTGTCATTTTGAACTTTTATGTGATGTATGAGACTTTTACTTTTTGATAATGAGAAGTTGGTTATGAAGCTCCATCTGAGTTAGGTTCAAAGGGCTGAGACCCTTGGGTTTGGGCCCAACCCAGAGGCTTTGGTCCCTCTTTTGTACTTGTGTTTTGTGCTTGATTCGAAGCATTTCATAGTTTTCTTTCATTTCAGTAGAGGTTAAGCTATAAAAACTTGTGATTGCAAGCTTCTACATCACCTCTCTTGTGGGAGAATGGTTGGAAGGATTCACAATCTTAGTCCCAAAATAGTGTGTTTATGATTTCTTGGAAATAGATGAATGTTAGTTGTTCTTCTTCACATTTGCTTTCTGTAGCTTAGAAGTCAGTTTAGTGATTAGAGTAGTGTTCTAGCATAAAATAAATGTTATTTAAATTCAACTCATCTTTTCTATCATAATTTATATCACTTTGTTAATGATCAATGGATGTATGCATGTGGCTGGTTGTAGGGATGTGTTGATCTGCAGGGGAGGGCATCTCTTCCACCTCTATCTTTGACTCCTCCATCTTCTTTCTCCATCCCTCAATTATGTCCCAAAACTCTGTTTCCACGGTGACTTTGCCTAGTAAACTTAGGATATCATGAGCATTCATCCTGGTGCAAGACAAACCTCTGAAAGGTCTTGGGCTTAGCTAGGCGGCTCAACCCAACCTTCCTTTACTCTCTCTAACCTCCATCCACCTCGTCATGCCCTGAAGACACCATTTTCACCCTAAAAAGGCTCTTGGAAACCCTTCTATAGCATTACAGGCCCTCCTGTAGCAATACAAGATCTCTTGTAGCAACACCTATAGGAGGCCTGTAACACCACTTTTGTTCACCAATTTTGATCCGCACTTCAACCTTAGCTTAGTCAAGATGAATAATGACCCCAAGTCGTGATTTGATGATCAAGGGAAGCTCCTAGAGTCCTAGACCACTCCAGCTATTCATTTTCCTCACTGCAAAACATAGTAGAATTAGTGCTTTTCAATCACAAGTATGATGGAAGTTAGGTTTGTGATTTTCAAGCAAGTGTGAAACAGGTAGATGATACATGCAATTATGTTGCTAGTTTGATGAATTATGCAAGATAAAATAGATTTCTTTCTGCAAGTAGATTAGCCCTTTTCCTTTCATGAAATGATTAATTAGCATCTACAAGTTGAGCATAAGGCATTTCCACTTTCATAGGTAGAATTAGTTTTCAATTGTACTTTCATGAGCAAGCTTTCACTATAGTTCAGTAGGAGGAATGGTCTCTTAGCACTTTGATCTAATGTCATCACTGAGGGTGGCATGAATAGAATCTAACTTACTGTGCATATAGCACTGCCACCTCTAAGTTTGTACGAACCTCAGGTTGATAATTTGAGTTGAGGAGCCCTTGGGAGTTGCAATATTTTTGGTGCAATACTAGGGCTCGCCACTTGTATTCTATGCTCCACACCTGTAATAAACAATCATCCACATATAGTAGAATAATGACTGGTTCATTGTTCACCACCTAGATGTATAAGTTTGGATATGCAAAACTTTTGTCGATCCAAATTCTTAAGAGATATGCATCCATTCTTGCATACCATGCCCTAGGAGCTTGCTTCAAGCCATATAGGGCTTTCTTGAGTCTGCAAACATGTGTGTCCTTACTATTTACCCCAAAGCCTTCCGGTTGTTCAATGTCTACTTCTTCATCGATGGATCCATTCAGAAATGTTGTTTTACATCCATCTAATGAATATTCCATCCCATTGTAGCAGCCAATGAAACCAAAGATCTTATAGTAGTATATATTGCAGTAGGTGCAAATATTTCCTCATAGTCTATACCTTCCTTTCGAGAAAAACCCCTTGCAACGAATCTAGCTTTGTATTTGTCAATACTTCCATCAATAGCATGTTTGATTTTGTAAATCCATTTTGAAGTGACAACCGATTTGTCAGTAGGTCTAGGAACGATTTCCCAAACCCCATTCTTCATGATCGATTGATATTCTTCTTGCATCACCTTCTTCCATTCTTCTTCAAGATCAACTTCTTCAAATGTAGTTGGTTCAACTTCTATTAATTTTGTCATATATGCTACATATCCTTAATTTCTCTTTGGTCTTTTGCTTTCTTTAAAATTTCCTTTAGTAGCTCCATGTCCTTCGACATCTTCAAGAGTAGATTTTAACCAATTTGGCCTCTTCCTTGTTTCGGGTATGATCACGGGTTGAATAGTCTCACTTGGTGCTTCTACTTCTTCTTGGTTTGTAGTTGTTTTATCATGATGCTCTTCTTCTTCAAATAGTGGTGTATCTTTGTCATCAAAATCTATTGGAATATCCTTGGATTTTTTGTAGGCATGATTCTCATCAAATATAACATCCTTGCTTACTTCAATTTGACTTCCTTCTTTGATGTAGATTCTATATGCTTTTGAAGAGAGACAGTAGCCAACAAAGATTCCTTTGATGCTTGTGGAATCTAATTTCTTTCGGTTGTCTTTTAGAACATGGATGTATGCGGGACACCCAAAAATGCGGAGATGGTCCACACATGGCTTCTTTCCTGTGAAGGCTTCTTTTGTTGTCATATTCTCTAGGATTCTATGAGGACTTCTATTTTGTATATATACTGTTGTCATTGCTGCTTCACCCCATAGAAACTTTGGTAGATCTTGATCAAATATCATAGTTCTTACACATTCTTCAATTGTTCTATTTTTCCTTTCTGCAACTCCATTCTAATCGGGATTGTAGGGAACAATGAGCTCCCTCTTAATACTTGCTTCTTTACAATATGCAACTATTTCTTGTGAAGTGTATTCCCCAATCAAATCCCATAGTTTTTATCTTTCTTTCGGTTAAGGTTTCCACTTGAGATCTAAACTCCTTGAATTTTTCAAATACTTTGTCCTTTATCTTGAGAAGGTAGAGGCATGTCTTTCTGAGTGATCATCAATGAAGGTCACATAGTAAAGATGGCCTCCAAGAGATTTGTTAGATATAGGCCCACACACATCAGAATGAATGAGGTCTAATATTTCCTTAGACCTTGTATCACTGCTTGTAAAAGGCTTCCTTGTACTCTTCCCCAAAGCACATCCCTTACATACTCCTTCATGATCTTCCTTGATGTTGGGGATGCCATTTACCATTTGATTAAGAGAGGGAATGATCTTGTAATGTATATGCCCATATCTTCTATGCCATAGATTAATAGGATTGATCTCCATGTGAACTAAGGCTTGAGGAGATGGAATTATGATTCTATATAACCTTTGTTCACGTACTCCAATAACTTTTGCCTTATCAATGATTGAATCCTTTCCCCAAACCAGAACTTTTCCATCTACAAAGGCAACCCTATCTCCTTTATCTTCTAAACAAGAAATTGAAAGTAAATTCTTTTTCAGACCTGGAACATAGAGTATATTGTTGAGATGTAGCTTTGCTCCATTTTCCATCTTTAATGATGTAGATCTCAGGCCCTTGATCGCATAATTGTTGTTGTCTCCTAGCTCCACAGCATGAGATGATGGTTCCTTCGATAGAGTATGAATTTGTCCACTTTCTCCCGTCATATGCCTTGATGCTCCACTATCAATGATCCATGTATTGTCATCATCAAGAGTACCTATAAGTGCATCCAAGAACCCTTCGCTTTTGACTTACTTAGAGAGGTTGTAGATCATCATTCCAATCCAACTTCCTACAATTCTTATAATATTGTATCCCATCTTCAAGTAACTTGCTATAGAGGGAGTAACCTTATCTTTTAAGCCAACAAAGTGACCTCCAACCTTCTTCGACCTTAGCTCTGATACCATGCTGAGAAATCAATGCTAGTAGATATTAGGGTTTGATTCCTCTTTCATGATAATTACTTGTGAATTATGTTGGCCTCTTTTACTTCTTTATTAGATTATCTTTCATCAAGCAATTAACAAATTATGTATGGGTGAAAATCACAAGAACAAGAGACAGATGTAGGCGCACAGCCAGGGAAAAACCCCTATAAGGGGAAAACTCAGTCAAGAACTCTTCTTTCAGTAATTCAATGCAAGATGAGACACTTCCAGACTTCTTAGACCTAGACAAAGACCTCCTCCAAACACCAAGTCAACCCTTCCTCCTTGTAGATGTCCTTTGCTCAACCTTCCAAGTGTCAGAGCTTCAAAGTGCAGCTTCATATAAGAATTTTGGCCCTAGTAGCAGAGTTTCGGTCCCCAGCTTCAAAACTTCGACCCTGCAACAAAAACAAAATTTGGGCCCCAACTTCAACCCAATAAATTCACATGTGTGATAGAAAGGCAACACAAAAACTCAATTTTCTTCTTCCTAGCTTCTCTCCTTCTTTGGCAGCTTCACACTCTTTTGCAGGTACTGCTTCTCAGAGATCGAGCTTGTTGATGATGCTTTCCAAATGAAGTTGAGTTGCTCAATATATAGGCTTCTTGTGAGGTTGAATTGCCCTAATCCAATCCAACTTGGTGAGGAGGTGACTAATTATACTTTTGACTTAAAAATAATTCTTTTTACATGATGCAAAAGCCCATGAAGGGTCTAATAAAAGTAACAATGACTCTAATGACTCAAGACAAAACCTAGAAGCCTTCAATGGAGGCTTTGACCTAGAAAACATTGACCCAAGCATGAAACCCATGCTTTAATAAGTCATTTTTCTTTAATAATAAATTTTCTTTTGACAAGTACAATTATGAAGACCTAAGCTAGTTACATTCTTCAACACTATTAAGGTCGAGTTTGTGGGCTGTTGACCGAGTTGCTAAGGCACTGTTTTGACCTTTGACTGTTGACTGGTTAGGGCACATAGTGTTGTTGTTGACTTGGACAAATTTGCTCTAGAGTTTACTTTTGTTGACTCTCTCTCTCGTCTCTATTTTGGATAAGTTGCTTGGCATATTGACTTGGTTGGATATTGGATATTGGCTAGTCAAAGCTTTACTTTGACTCTTGGATGTGTTAGCACTCGGTGATTTCCCTAGGTTGAGAAAGGAACCCCAGAGGTAACCACAAACCGCTTTAGGCCAAAATCTAACCCTTCTAGCCTGGAGAGGGCTCTCTCACTTAGGTTACTCAACACATAAGATATTAGGCTAGGTAATAAGCTCAACAAAGTTTGATTTCTAGAGGTCTGTTGATTTGAAAAGGGGCAGATCCATTGGGCATGGAGTCATGTCAAATCAGATTTTGTCTAGTGAGATGATTGAAAAATAGAGGGTTTCTCCACAAGGGAAAGGTAGGCAACTTTGGTGGTGGATTTAGATCAAATTGCTGTAGGAGGTGAATGTAGAAAGGGTGAAAAACAAACACATTAGAGCATCAAATCATTGATGTTAATTTCAGGTATGTTGCTTCAACTGATTCTCTAAGATGACTCCTTCACCTATCATAGTGCTGCCTCTCGTTCATTTGTTGCACATTACCGTGTGACATCTTGCTCTACTATCACGTGTTGAACCTTGATAACTGAGCTACTCTCATCTTCATGCTGCATCTTCCATGGTCTTATTCATCATCAAGCTGCCCATTCTCATGATCTTATTCATCATGATGCTGCCCATGATCTCATTTATCATTATGCTGCCCATGATCTCATTTATCATCATGCTGCCCATGCTCATATCATCATGCATCATTATGCTGCTCATGATCTCTTTTATCATCATGCTGCCCATGATCTCGTTTATCATCAGTAGCCTTCTCTAATTTATTCATCCGCAGATATTTCCTTCAATCACAGGTATGCTGAGTATCACATATGTCAGACAGATCTGAATACAGAGCTGAGATGTAACCCTTGTTCCTTCTTGCAATCTTGATCACTGTTTATAACATGCCGAGGCTGCAATAGATACACGGTCCTCTTTGTCCATCCGGGAAGTATTTGTGTGAGATTGTTGTGTCCTCACAAGAGGTCGTTTCTGCTCCCCGCGGCCGGATCTACATGTCTCCATGACTGCGTATTGATTGGCTGTGGTTTCTCATGCGTGCAAATTACAATTTCTTATAGTCAAGTAACAAAGAGTGAGTCGGTTTTGTGCTTTTGAAGGAGAATTTACCACCAATTTGCAAGAATTGCAGCGCTGTGTGAACTTGCAGTGCCCTTGCCTCCCTTTCGCAGCGAACCAAAATGAAGATACCATGACTTCTGATAGAAATGAAGAAGAGCTAAGCGACGTAGAATCAAAACTGAAGTTCAAATAACCTTCCACAACAACTTGAAGTGGAGTTGATGGTGAAAAACTTGACTTGAGATCATGGTGAGGAATGTGCAACATCTTTTGGAAAACATAGCGCTTGAGGAAAAGGCAACTAACCGTCCTCATGACTGTTGTACTCCTGCTGAGGTCATAACCTGTCATGAAAAGGCATTTAAATTGACTCTACACAACCTCCAAATCTATGCCTAATCGCTCCCATGATTGTTTTGATGTAGACTTGCCCTCTAGACGTAGGTGACTAAACTATGATAACCAAAGTTTGATGACTAACTATGATGACTAATTCTCTCATGACATGATTTAGACTCTCTTATAATGACAAATGATCCCTCATGATTGCCAATTCAAATCATGACTTCTTATAACCTTACAATTTCGAATTTTGGCAAAAAGATTATTTTTCAAGCTCAAAATATTCACAACGACACTAGACAAACTTGACTTCTTTGTACAAAAAACCCCTTTAGATCACGACACTCATGAAACCAAGACTAATAATTGCAAAAATGACCTCGAATGAAATAGTAAGACAATAGTGATTGGGATGCCTATATTATAGGACCCTAACAGGATGATGTACTCTCTCTGTTGAATATTGTAAGACAATCTAATCTAAGAAGATTTGCAAAGGGTTTTCCCCCTTGTGAGGTTTTTTCCTTGGTCATTGACCAAATATTGTGTCTATTGTCTCTTGGCTATCTTTCTTTGTGCATTTGTATAATTGTTCCATCTACTATTGCTCTACTGGTTAATTGAAGGAGTGAAATTGTAATTTGGATGCTATTGGAATTTGTTGCAGCATAGAACAATTTTGATGAAAAATTATCAAGTTTTAAAGAATAGAATTAACCTACAATGCTATGGTTTCAAATAGGTGAATATCTCTATGTTAATTTTAAAATTTGATTTTGAAATTTGAAATACTTGAAAACAAATTCATATCAAGGTGGCAAATAATAATTAAAACATCAAGATCTACTAGTTTTTTTTTAAGAAACGACTAGTATTTTGTATTAATAAAGGGCCAAAACAATACATTTTTTGAGAGCAGATAGACCATGATTCCTTCAAGATTCGGTTTAGAACACACAGGGACAACCCATAACCTTATATGAATATCTCTTTCCACTTGTCTATTAAAATTGTTCCATTTAAATTTTTTCCAAAAAACTCCTAACATCCATATAAATTTACAATACATTTATATTTGAATTTTTTTTTTTTTTTTATCTTGTGGGACTGTATTTTCACCTTTCTTGGAGAAGTTTTCGTCTTTCTTTTAACTTGGGTCCAAACCCCATTCTCTGATGATTCTACAATGTCGCCCATGTTCAATGGAGGCCGACTTATGGTATCCATCTTGCATTCTGGAGGAGCCGCCTCCACCTGGTCCGCCCACGATATCATTTTCCCATTGTTGACTAATGGAGGCGCGAGACCTGCTGAATCATCAAATTTTTTACCTTTAACCAGGGATGGGGAGGAGTTTTCAGGAGTTGCTATATCTAGAGCCTTCGCTTCACTGGTAAACAACAACGAATTTGTGTTTGAAACTGGGTCACCCATAGCCTCCGAAATTTTGGAATATGAATGTTCACTTGTTTCCTATTTTTGCAGATTATCTTTAGAGCTAGAAATTGGAAGGGAATCTTCTTTGTACACTGTGTAGTGGTAATATTTGGCACCATCCCACCAACAAGGTTTTCTGCTGGGTCTCACTCCTTTGATTTTCCCAGCTTTCGGACAAGATTTGAGAGAATGACCAGTCTCATAACAAACTCTACAACGAAAATAAAGGTTTTCATAGTCCAATTTTTGTGTCCAAGAATATCTAGGACCTATTAACTTTATTTCAGGAGGAGACCTTTTACTCAAATATATTTCCACATATATGTGAGCATATGTGGGCTTTAAATAAAATTTTGTTTCTTTGATTCAACAATAGGATTTGCCTAAAGCATTTCCAATTGCAATTAAAGATGCAAGTTTCCATAAATGTATAGGAAGGTTGGGGAGTCTTACCCAAATCGACGTTGATGATATTGACGCTGAGAGGGGATCGTTAGAGGGAAACTAGGGCTGCAAAGAGAGCCTTGCATTGGCCCAAATCCATAGGCCAAAGTCGAAGATTAAAGCTCTATCTTTTGCTTTGTCAAATATTGTTATAAAAAATCCCCTGGCTAGAGGATAAATGTTCAGATCATCAGAAATAATAGGCTTCCATTGCACTGAAATCCAGGCATGAAGGTCTACGAGCCTTGGCCACAAACCATTGAACCTGCAGATCAATCCAACTTCAGATTTTTTTTTTTTCCTCATTGAGAGATTCAACCACCATCAAAACCTCAACCACAAGAGCTTCATAGGTTGGAATCACAGAAGAATGGCATCCAAAAGCAAAGCTCAAAGAGGAGCTGCTAGGGGCGGCTTTCACAATGTCTTTGAAAGATACCGAAGACGAAGAAAGATGAAAGCCCTATAGGAAGGAAGAAGGGGCCACGCATAACCCACTAGATGCAGATGCAGAGGGAAAAGCTCAATCCCAAAGCGAGGATGCAAAAGGCGCAACAATCTCCAAGGCAACATTGGAGCAAGGGACCAAAGGTGGAAGAGTGTTGAAAAAAGATGATGAAGATCGATTTCCATCCGCTGAGAGAGGCAGAGCGGAGCCCTGAGGCAGAGGAGCCATGAGATCTTGCAGAAATTCCAAGTACACACCAGAGAGGGAGGAATTCGCCAACTAGGGCCGAACCCTAGCCACCGCACCAGAGGAGAACCGCGTCGCCATAGTGAAGATCTACTAGTTTGAATAGAGAAAAGCAAGTTATTTTATTTGTCTCTATCAAATCTCGACTTGTTTTAAACCAAAAAATAAGGGAATTAAAAAAAAATGTTTGGTTAGATAATGATGAGATTTTTGACCCCTCTTTTTATTTGCAGATGAGGTTGCCCTTGGCTATTCTTTCTCCTTTTTGTTGAAGTCCCCCACTACCTTGAGGTATAGGTGAGACACTTCAAACTTGAAATCCATGAATCTAAGCTTCTTCAAGTGGGTTAGTTCTTATACAAGTAAAGTAACCATCACAATACTTGAAAACTAAGCTATAACATGAAATAAAAAAATAATTTTATGTTGACAATTTTCTCTAATATTTGAAAACAACTTAATGAAAATAAAGAGTAGTAATTACATACCCTTTTAAAACTTTACGCCAAGCATAAATTCTACTCCTTGAGAAGACACTTGATTGGAACTCAATTGAATTTTTTTAAATAGCTAAAGAACTCGGAAAAACCATAATAGAAAATATTTCTGCCAAGAAATCTCTATTGCCTACAGCAAGAAAAATGTAGTAGAGTGCCTTCCTTTTATAGGGGGAGGCCTCTAATGCTATCATTACAAAACCACGAGTTAGAGTGAAACTATGAGTTCATACGATGTGTTGAGTAAAACCATCCGTTCAATACCCTCTGCTCAAGTCAAACTATAGAATATTCCAAAGTTTATTACAATAAACTCCCCAGTCAAAGACAAATGCCCTCCTTAAAATGGGAAAATTCCACACGTGTGGGTGTCAAGTGGTCAAAGTGTGCGATAATTTTCTCATGGTGAAATCGACAATAGTGTAACTTGTATTTGTTACCCAGTTTTCTAGTATGACCTGATTTTAGAAACTTCGCGGTCAATTTGCATCCAATAGTGCTGACTTGGTGGAATTCTATGCACTCTTTCAAAATACGACTGTCCTTGAAGCTAGCGCTCTCAAAATATGTTCCAACTACTTTTAACCACCCACACATGTGTGAGAGTGGTTCTCCAACTGGTTCATGCATGTTCCATACGATGCCAAATCTCATGATGTTGATGTGGACACTCTATGATGATGTGGCATCCATGTTAGTTGACATAGATCCCAAGGCACATACATGCATCCCAAGAAAACATGACACATATCCCAATGCAAATAATATAACTATAGATAGATACACAAATCCTAATGCATGTACATGTATCTTGAGGCATTGTGCATGCACCGCGAGGTATGGTACACAAATCCCAATTCATAGCAGCCAACCTATGATGACATATCATGCCTCAACCAATTGTTAGGTATTAACATAAATAGCATAATTCATCACAAATAACCTAAACTAATGTTACCAATTTACTTGAAACAAACCATGGGGAACAACCATACCCCCTTTACATGTGTCTATGGGTTGGGACAATATGATATTTCCTAAGTTTTCTTGGTTAGAGTGGGTAAGTGATGTAAACTTATAGAATGGTGTGAAAGTTCTATCAATGCAACATTTGATTTAATTTTCCTACCTATTCTTCAATAAGTTATTTATGAAATTCCTTCAATAAACATCAAAATAATTTCTCTTGCAGATATCACACCGTAATACAGAAACAAACACATGTACAAGAATCAACACACTGACACAGATATTTTGGACAATAGTCCCCGGAAGAACCCAATTTGGGAAAACCGATGCAGCAAGGGAGGATTTTATTATTCAACAATTCTTCAGTACAACAAGGTGCCAAATTGGCTTACCCACAGAGAGAAAAATTCTCCAGCACTTCTCATAGTCCCGGCGTCAGCTTGGCTGACCACTGCGTGGCTCCCAGACACTCTGCGTCAGCCCTTTCTTGATTGCGTCAGCCCTGGGCCTCTCTACGTCACCCACGCAGGCTCTCTAGTGACTGCGGAGTCTCCTACTACCTCTGCATCTGCCTGAAATGCCCTGCGTCTGCCTATCCTACCTTAGCGTTGGTCTCCAGCGGCTGATCCCTTCTCTCTGTTCCATACTTGCTACCTCCTGACTACTCACTAGACCACTAGTTCAAATTTCTCAGCTAACCCCACTCCAAAAATTGAACTGACTGGTCTCCCTCAGTGTGTCCTCCAAGTGACCCTCAAGCCTCCTCTTATACTTTTCTCGTTTACAAATCAACGGTCGAGATTAAGTCCCTAATCAACGACTAAGACTAACTCTGGCTTCATCCATTACTTTTGGACCCTTCTAACACAGTTTTATATTAATTCACATTAATATTTTATTTTTCCTAAGTTTAGACTTAGGGACTCCAGTAAAAATATTAATTATTTTAATATCTTCCAATCTATTTAGAATCTGCTCAAACCATTTCTGGGTATTGGACATCTCATGTGCTTTAGCCTCTGCACCAATTTTCGTGGCTAGAGCACATTTGATGCTACCCCAAATCAATACTGCCTCTTAGCGAGGACTGTGCTTTAGTAATACTCCTTACTGAGTATCACTCTGATCATTCAGCATCGGTCCCTGTGCTAATGCTAAGCCTCCCTACCCAACATCATTTGCACCGCTGCATCCTATACTGCTGCCCATGGCTCTGCTATTGCCACTGCTGCATCTGTACAACAACTCCCTCTGCATCCGTGTTGCTGTTGGTCCTTTTTCCCAAAACTGCATCCGCACTGCAACTCCCTCTGCATCCGTGCTGTTATCGCTCCCATTTCTGCGACTGAAATGGGTTCTTTACCATCCCCATCTTTTCCCTGAAGTAGTCAAACTTTGTCCTTCCAAGGGCCTTGGTGAGGATGTTCGCCACTTGTCCTCCTATAGGAGTGTAGCTCAACTGTACAGCTCCTCGTTGGACACAGTCCCTGACAAAGTGACACCGGATATCAATATGCTTCGACCTATCATGAAACACTGGATTCTTGGAGAGCTTGATGCGACTCTGATTATTGCACATGATCCTGGTCGCCTCCATACTCCTTCTGAATAGGTTTACAAGTAGTTTTCTAAGCCATATGGCCTCACACGAAGTTGTGCTTGCTGCCATATATTCTGCCTCAGATGAGCTCAGAGCCACGGACTTCTGTTTCGTACTGGACTAGGAGGTCATTCCTGATCCAATGTTGAAACAATACCCAGAGGTACTTTTCCGATCCACTGGACTTCCCGCCCAATCTGCATCAGTAAATCCACTCTATTTGATATCCTTACTCCTGGTGTACAAGAGTCCATAATCAATTGTTCCCTGTAAATACCTGAGAACATGTTTGGCTGCTGCCCAATGCGCCCTCTTCGGTTCCACCATGAACTGACTGAGGGTGTGTTGACCCTGCTGCCCGCACCTACCTACAAGTCAGTGAGAAAAGCCTTCAACCCCACAAGGTGTGGTTGGTGGCAGGGAACTCAGAGAAGGGGCTGTCACACTAATCCCAACTCTCTCCATTTAGCTATCTCCTAGGTCAGCTAAGGGGGGTGGTCCCTAATGGAAAGTTAAGCTAAAAGCAAAGATGTGAATTTCTAGGAGAATTTGTTAGAGTTAAATAGAGTATTTATCTAAGATCTACAAGCAAACCCTGATATGAGCAATCGCCATTAACACATGAGATAAGCATGAAACACATAAACGACCAGTGCCTTCAAAGCGTTGCTCTTTCAGAAATGAAAAGATTTTTTATTTGAATTTTTTTTTTATGCTCAGAATGAAATCAAATGCTTTCAAATGAAAGAAGAAAATTTGTGATAATTTTTCAAGATAGAAAATAAGCTAAAGGCTCAAGAAACTCCCTCTTGAGTGAATCTTTTGATGTCTTATGAGATTGCTGGCTTGAACAACTTGTGGGACCTTTGATACCCTTGGAGGTGACTGTTCCAACCGAAGAAGTCCTCACACTCCAATAGCGCTGTCAACCTATCCCTTGAAAACACAAAAATGCTTGCAAATCAATTGTTAGTGCAAAAGAGACTTGGCATATAGAGACCAAGTTGAGCTTGTCATTCAACCGACAATGACAAGCTACAACGAGAGCACAAAATATACCAAGCCCAGAGGAGATTTGAGATAGCTGCAAATCTCTCCTCCCTAGACAATAATGCCTTCAGGCAAATGCACAAATAAAAACAACTAGATAGCAAATGTAAAATCAAATGAATGATAACATCAAACGACACAGGTATACCTCATCAACCAAAGCATGCGCCACAAAATAAGCCAGTAACCCCAAAGACTTTTATTTATTTATGTGAAAGCTGAGTACAAAATCCGGCAGAGTCTCCGCCAACCCAATAGCTCGTTCTATGATAATACAATAAGAGCCCAAGGCTCATATAAATAAGGAAATGGGAGGAGATCCCAATGAAAATTCCAATGACAAGTGGCACAATGGTGAAGATCCCAATGCTTCAAGTCAAATTCCAAGTGGCTGAGTTACTGGCTGTTGGCTGCCAACGAACTGCTGTTGATGATACGTTAACTGCTGTGACTGCCTGTAAACTTACTGTGTATTGGCTGTGAGTGAACTGCTGGAGATAACTTTGAGTGGGCCAACGTGACTGCTCACGTAAATTCCTCATAAACTGTGTTAAACTGCTGTTAACTATGCGTTAACTGCCCACGTAATGCTGAGTAATATGCTGATACGTATGGGCTGCCTTTAAATCTGCGTGGATACCTGAGTGGACCAGCGTGTAATTTATTGTTTGGCTGAATTATATGCTGAATGCCCACATGGAAGCTGCGTAAACATGCTGTCCTCAGAACTGCGTTAGAATTTGATTGCCAACGTATTGCTGCCCACGTTGACTGGCTGTGACCTGCGTTGAATGCTTTGCTGTGCCAGCGTGGAGTTATTTAACTGCCCACATTAACTCTTGTTTGAACCTGCCAACGTATTGCTGGGACCTACGTGAATGCTGGGTGCTGTAGCTGCCCATGTTAATAGCTGAACATGCGTGTATTTGCTGAGTGCTGTAGCTGCCCACGTAGACATGCTATGGCTGCCCACGTATTTCTGCTGGCCTGTGTTGACTTGCCAGCGTTAAATGCTGAGTGGGCTGAGCTGCGTATCTCATATTGGCACGTGAATTTTTCAATGGCTGAGTAATACGTAAATCACATGGATGGCTGAGGTGGGTCCCCTCCCCACTCACAAATTTTGCACTTTTACTTTAATTTCTCAGCCTTTGAAATTAAATCAAAGTTATAACAAAAATGCCATTGCCTCAACGTGGTGCCTTTGACTTTGACTTTTGACTTGCTTTGACTTTGACTTTCTGTTGAAACTTTGACTTGAGGTGGGCCCCACATTGCATGCCACATCACCCTTGATTCTCTGCTTAATTTCCATGTCAAAATTTGACTTATTTTGACTTTGGAAAAATTTATAAAATTTTCCAATTATTCATTTTTTTGAAT
>APFE030283839.1:0-70774 GCA_000404065.3 Pinus taeda | reverse complement strand
CAAATGTCTGGCCTGGTATTGACCAGATACATCAGGGACCCTATGAGCTGCCTGTATAAGGTGGGATCAACATCCTTGTCTTCTGATGCATCAATCTTCTTCCAGTTGGTGATCATTGGAGTAGCCATGGGTCTATAGTCCTCCATCCTGAATCTCTTCAGGATTTCTGTAGCATACCTCCCTTGCCCAAGGAAGATCTCTCCCTTTTGCTGCCAAACTTCCAACCCTAGGAAATAATTATTTCATCCCAAATCGTTCATATCGAATTCTGTGGTTAGATTGTTCTTGCAGTCCCTGATGAGCGTGGATGATCCTGTCAAAAAGAGATCATCCACATACAGTACTAAGATTAGTGACTCATTCTCTACAACCAGATAGTAGAGATTTGGATCTGCATCACTCTTGACGAATCCCATCTTCTGCAAGTAGCCATCGGACCATACCATGCTCTAGGTGCCTGTTTCAGCCCATACAAGGCTTTCTTCAACCTGCATACATGAGACTTCTTCTCATGTGTCTCAAAGCCCTCTAGTTGTTCAATGTATACCTCTTCTTCTATTATCCCATTCAAAAAAGTCGTTTTGACATCCATCTGATGAATCTCCCATCCCATCTGAGTTGCAAGAGATATCACGGTCCTAATAGACGTATACCTGGCTACTGGGGCGAAGGTCTCGTCGTAGTAAATTCCTTCCTTTCCAGCATAGCCCTTAGCCACAAACCTAGCCTTGTATTTCTCAACACTACCGTCTGCAGCGTATTTGATCTTGTAGATCCATCTTGAACCTACCATTGATCTGTCTTGAGGCCTTGGCACTACCTCCCAGATATCGTTCCCCATCATGGAGTTGTACTCCTATACTATCGTGTCTAGCCAAACCTGATGTTGAGTTGCCTCCTTGAAACTGGTAGGCTCCCCATCCTGAGCTACTAATCCCTGATATCTACCTGGCTGTTTTCGCTCTCTCTTATTGTTTCTTGGCGCATCGATGAAGTCCTCTGCATCTCGCAGAATCTGACGAAGTTCCCTGCTAGTTCTTCCTCTGCCAGCAGGTGCTTCTGTTACCTCCTCCTCCTCATCCTGAGAATCTTCCTGACTCGAGGAAGAATTTTTTACTTCTGTTGGTTGAAGAGGCTTAACCAACAACTCATCTTTTGATTGCTCCTCGGAAGGCGTCTCACGAGATTTTCTGAAAGCCCTATCCTCGATGAACTTTACATCTCGTTGAACTACTACCTTCCTGCTCCTTGGAAGGTAGATTCTATATGCCTTAGCGTTCTCGCTATGTCCCACCAGATATCCCTCTTCCGCAGTTTGATCCAGATTCTTCCTCTTTTCCTTTGCTATGCGACAATATGCTAAACTCCTAAATATCCTAAAATAATTGACTTCAGGTGTCTTCCCTGTGAAAACTTTCTCTGGAGTAATCTTGCCCAACACCTGATGAGGACTCCTGTTCTGAACATAGACTGCTGTGTTGCATGCTTCCGCCCACAGGAATTTTGGCATATCCTAATCATACATCATGGTCCTAGTTGCTTCTACAATAGTCCTGTTCTTTCTTTCTGCTACTCCATTCTGCTCCGGTTTGTAGGGAGCTGTCCACTCTCTTCTAATGCCCTCCTTAGTGCACAAATCAATGAAGTCCTTATCGACAAACTCTCCATCATTATCTGAGCACAAAACTTTTATTTTCTTCCCAGCCAGATTGCCCACCAAAGCCTCGAACTCTTTGAATCGACAGAAAACCTCGTCCTTGGTTTTCCAAAAATAAATCCAAGTTTTCCTTGAGTGGTCATCAATGAAGGTAAGGAAATACTCGGCACCATTGAGAGCTTTGACGGACACAGGTCCGCAGAAATCTGAGTGTGTCAATCCTAGTACACTCTTGGCCCTGTGTTTGCTCCTAGGAAATGCTCCCTTGACATACTTTCCTAGAGCGCATCCTCTGCATACATCGTCTCATTTCGTACTCAGATCTGGAACTCCTGTTACAGTGCTCCTGAGAATTCTCAAAGCTCCATGGTGCAAATGACCCATTCTTTTGTGCCATAGTCCTTGTCTCCATGACTGCCTATTAGTGCCATTGGTGATTCTAGTTGTAATCTATACAACGTATTACTTTTGATCCCGACCTGCACTTTCTTTGTCCAAATCGGGTGTTTGACGTATACCTTCTCTTTGATGAAGTAGATGTCATAGCCCTTGCCTTGAAGTTGCGATACGGAAAGTAAGTTCATCCTCAATCTTGGTACATGCAACACATTTGTAGCATGAAACTGTTCTCCCAACTTTGTTTGAAAAACTATGGCACCCTTCCCTACTGGAGTACACTTTGGCTTGTTCCCCATGGTTATCTGAAAGTTAATCTTCTCTTCTCGATATTTTGAGAAACATTCCCTGATTCCTGTCATATGCCACGAGGCTCCACTGTCTATATACCACACTTCTGATGATGCAGAACTAGTCATACAAGACACTACACTTCTGATGATGCAGAACTAGTCATACAAGCCACTTCTTCTTCCAGCCTGGAAGCCAACATAGAGAAATCGAAGTCTCTTTCTCTTGTGCAATCTTTTGAAAATCTGTGCGAGTCCCCTGACGTGGATGCCTCTGCATCGTGGTCTCGACCCATAACTGATTTTCCCTTCTTGTCTCTGATTACTCCCTCTAATACCATATGAAAATTCTATCATTGCATCATATGATTTACTTTTCCTATTTATTCTTCAATAAGTTATTTATGAAATTCCTTCAATAAACATTAAAATAAATTCTGCTGCAGATATCACACCGTAATACAAAAACAAACACATGTACAAGAATCAACACATTGACACAGATATTTTGGACAATAGTCCCCAGAAAAACCCAATTTGGGAAGACCGGTGCAACAAGGGAGGATTTTATTATTCAACAATTCTTCAGTACAACAGGGTGCCAAACTGGCTTACCCACAGAGAGAAAAATTCTCCAACACTTCTCCTAGTCCCAGCATCAGCTTCGCTGACCTCTGCGTGGCTCCTAGACACTCTGCATTAGCCCCTGCTTGACTGCGTCAGCCTTGGGCCTCTTTGCATCACCCACGCAGGCCCTTTAGTGACTATGCAGTCTCCTGCTGCCTCTACGTCTGCCTGAAATGCCTCTTCTACTTCAGCGCTGGTTTCCAGCCGCTGATTCCTTCTCTCTATTCCGTACTTGCTGCCTCCTAACAGCTCACCAGACCACTAGTTCGAATTTCTCAGCTAACCCTGCTCCAGAAATTGAACTGAATGGTCTCCCTCAGCGTGTCCTCCAAGTGACCCTCAAGCCTCCTCTTATACTTTTCTCGTTGACAAATCAATGGCCTAGATTAAGTCCCTAATCAACGACTAAGATTAACTCTAGTTTGATCCATGACTTTTGGACCCTTCTAACACAATTTTATATTAATTCACATTGATATTTTATTTTCCCTAAGTTTAGACTTAGGGACTCCATTAAAAATATTAATTATTTTAATATCTCCCAAACTGTTTAGAATCTGCTCAAACCATTTATGGGTATTGGAGATCTCATGTGCTTTAGCCTCTCTACCAATTTTCGTGGCTAGAGCCCATCTGATGCTACCCCAAATCAACAAATGGGAATTCAAGGAAAGCCTATGGAAAAACTTTCAAAGTCATATCATGATGTGTAGGGTCTATGTCTGGTCCAACTAGTTGATTAAAGTTCTGATACATAACCTTTCCCCACGTTTACAGGGAGTTCACCACTAAAGAAGATTCCCTTTCAAAACGTGCTCTCATTGCAGGAAGGATCTTTGCTGTCACAAGATTTCACATGTACTTTGTTCTTGTCTAAAAAATGGGTTCTTTTTTGAGGCACTGGTTTTGTTTTTTTTGGATAGGTTGTTGCTGTTTGATCTTCATGACCTCCTCTTTGTTGTTTCTTCTGGAAACATTCAACAACTGTAACAATGTTTTTGATGGTGTGGGGTTCTTTCTACTGAAGACTGTTGTATGCCTGTCCTTTTGGTACTTTTGTAATCTTTTGAAGGGGCAGTGGCTGTTAGAGTTTGGATCACTGAAAGCCTAGAGGCTTAGCCAATGTATACTTTGCTTTCTAACTAGAAATATGAAGTATAAAGATTTGTTTTTCCTTGGAAAACAAAAACATATCTTAACCTCAAAACTAACAGATTACAAATGAGATTGCTATGCTCGCAAGAAGTATGACAAACAATACAATGCAATAACTTGAAAATGCATGGATGGAAGCTTCAATTTACAGTTTTTTCACCTTTGCGGCCTCTTTATCCGCGGCCTGGGAAGGGAGGCCGACTTTTTGGGTCGATTCCCGATTAAATTGGGAGTATAACGAAAAAATCGCGATTTTTTCCTTTGTGAAAAATTCGCCAAAAAGTTGGGGGATTAAATCGTTTAGTTCAAAAAATCGCATTTTTAGGATTAAATCGTGATTTTTTTGCATACTTTTTCCGCACTGGATTAAACTATGGCTAGGATTTTTCATTTATTAGCAAAACTTTTTTGAGAGGGACCTTTTCTTCTTTAGCCTACACATGCTTCCCCTTTCTTTTCTTTTTGATTTTTTCTTTATTTTTTCTAAGTCCTTTTTTGCTTTAGAAAGGCATTTTGCTATTACGATTTTGCTATTTCTGGTTTCTTGGAGTCTTTCTTTGAGTGGAGTTTCTCAACATTTGCTTGATGCCTTTTCTTTTGTTGAATGGAACTTATCAACATTGCCTCAATGCCTTTCAAAACATTGCTGACCTGGCTCTAGAATTCCTTGCCTAAGTTGACATCAGCAGCCTCAGCCCACTTGTCTACAGTGGCACTTTCTAGCCAATGGGCCTTAACGCCCATTTTTACCAGCTTATCAATGACTCAAGTAGCTTTCCATCTTACATGGATTGGGGCTATTTTATCAAAGAGGGAGGATGGTTTATGTCATCCTTGAGAGAATCTCAACTCCATGAATGCATTGCTGATTCTAGTATTTTGATTTGATCTAATACTACTTTGGAATTACCTTCCAACTAATCTCCCACACACTAAGTTTAAGAACTGTAATCAGTCCTCTGTTGCAGCTTCCTTAATAGTTTTCTCTGCTAGAATTACTTCTAGAGGCTCCATCGAAGTTTATTTTGAGGGTCTGGTTAAGTGGGGCACCTCTTCTTTCTGATATTAAGAGGGTTTCTCAATCTTGAGTTTGTCTCAAAGCTTCCTTAGAGATTTGCCAGAACTTTTGGATGGGTTCTTCATTGGCCTACAATTGAAAGTCCTCATCCCAATTCTCAGTTTCTAATGTTCTTTTACATTATGAGTGATTCTGTGATTGAGTTGTAGCGGTGTTTGCTTTTGTTCCTGGAAACTCTTTCTATTCCTTTCTAACCATAGGTTCCATGTTATGAGTCACGACGAGGGGTGTCATCCCAAATTCTATTCATGATATTTGGTTTGAAATTCCTGGTCTGCTGTCTTTATAGTCATTCATCCAGTGTTTCATGGCTACCCTAACATATTCCAATGCAATCTTGAATATGAACAATTGATGATCAGGTGGTCAATCTCCTCCTGTGCCTTATTGCATATGAAACATTTGGAAGGACCCTGATAGCATCTATTTTGCGGGTTTTCCTAATTGAAGATTTTCTTCTGCACAGCTAGCTAGATGACGTAGATACCTTCAACAATTGCCCCTCCAGGCAGAGCCTTCTCCATTCAATCTGATTTCTGAGTTTTATCTGGGCCAATCAAAGCGTGAATATGCTTCATGTACCAAGTACTTTCCTGGACTTAATTTCCTTCATCTCAGTCTATAATGGTCCCTTCTAAAAGGGGCAAGTCTTGGTTATTGATCTTCCATGGGGCCTCTTTCTCTCCCGGATGTATCATGATCCATTATTTATGTATAATCAATATCATTATTCATGATACACAATAATATATCATTAATTAATAAATAGTTATACTTTTTATTGAAAGACATACATATATGAGTTTGACTGCCATTTCCTGTTTCCTTAAAGTTTGAAAGTACCACTTCTGAAATCCACACTGTTTGAGAAACCTGGAATCGTTTCCTGCTTCCAGGTGATGTCGGAGTTCTTAAACTAGGGACTACTCAGGACATATTATCTAGTATACATTCTCTGTTTGAACTTTGAACAGGTAAGTGATACAAAGCAGCATCTCAAGCTATAAAAGCTGTATAATTGGATGCCGGAAATCTGTTTTTATGTCTTCTTTGTTTAGGCTGCTGGCATAGTTGTCACATGCATGCTTCCATTTCTGCGTCACTGTTACAGCCTATGGATATGTTAGCTGGATTTGTTGGTGCAAACACTTGTTTAATTTTTTTCACCTACACTTACACTTCTTATTTAAAGTTGAGAAATATAATGTTCAAAGAGTGAAAATTCAGTGGAGTAACTGATTGTACGTTGTTACTTGTGCAGTCGCCACCCTGAAGTCCTTTGGGCACAGCGATCTGACAAACTTTTCTTGACAGTATGCTTGCCTGATGCCAAAAATGTCCATGTGAAGCCTGAACCTGATGGTAAATTCAGCTTTTCTGCAACAGATCTTCATGCTGAACCTTTTCAGCTTGAGCTTGAGCTCTTTGGAAAGTTGAATCATGAGGTAAACTTTGCTATCAAGTGAAGCTCTTAAGAAATCCTTGTTCATTGTCTATATCAAGCAATATTCAATAACTTCCTAACCACATCTCAGTATGTGCTTTCTGCATTTAATTTGAGTGAAACAATCTTGCTCTTGAGGCAATATATTGAACTCTCCATACCAAGCTCATAATATCATTTTATGATGCTCCTAAAAGTTCTGGACTGTTTTTAATCCATGCCACTCTCGTTATAAGGCTTATTTAATGGCCTATATTTGAAATGAATAACAAATTAGCTTCCTGCACATCAAATTTTTTTCTTTGCATTCTGTCTATGATTTTTGGTGTCAATTTTTCTGTGCGAGTACTTTGTAAATATTTTCTAGTAACATACTTCTGTTGAATTAATAATGTAAACTTGATATCATGTTACTCTGCAGGGTAGCAAGATAAATATTGGACTGAGGAACATATTTTGTGTTTTGAAAAAGGAGGAAAAAGGCTGGTGGAAAAGATTATTAAAGTCTGAAGGAAAACCAGCTCCGTACATCAAGGTTGACTGGAACAAGTGGTGTGATGAGGATGAAGAAGAATTATCAAAGTGTGAGTTATTAACTTGAGATGCTTTCCTATCAAAGATGTCAAGCAATTTTTTATAATACTTTGTTCTGTATCTCCAAATTTCAAGGTGTGGTGTTGGTTGGGGTCATAGTTTTCAAAACCAGAACTGGGGTTTGAACCGGGTCACCTATCAAACTGGGATTTAATCCAAAATCAGATTCAATGAACTGGAATTGAAAAAGTACATAGAATAACTAATTTGAAATGAAAAGAATTATTTTTAAGATTTAAAACCATGATTCCAAACTATTAGAGACAATATATGCAACGTTTTCTCATCTATTAGCATTGAAGGGTGCTTATATTAAAATGGCACTGAGTGCAATACATATCATCAACAAAATACATAATCAACGGGGCTCTAAATGGCCCCTAGAGTCTAAAAACAATTCTATAGGCTACTAGGCCACTGGCCTACTACATATCATTGATCAACATGATCACTCATAAAACTCATCGCCAATACTAGACATGGGTTCATCTCTTTAACCTCAATAGCAGTATCAACAACACTATGCCTAGTAGAAGTAGAAGCATGAGTTGGTCGAGTTACACAGCTAGTGCTTCCATCACCACTTGCAATGCTTGGTGGTTTGCTTGCTTTAGCTCTTGGTTTGACTACAAGATCTGCATTGGGATCAGTTCCCCCCAACTCCATGGCATCAATACCAAAATCAGGATCAAACTCAACTGATTGAGTCTCCTCCACCCATTTTGAATATGGATCAATATCTTCCCACACAATGGAATCTATATCAGGTTTTTTGATCGGCAACTAGTTGTGCCTTAGTTGAAAGTTGTACTGCATGAAGATGAGACCACTTAACCATTTTTTTTCCAAACAATTTCCCTTCTTTGTATGAATCCTCTAAAAAATGGACCAATTGCGTTCACACTTAGAAGCATTAGAAGTTTGGCAAAGAACTCTTAATTGCAAACTTTTGCAATTGAGGACAATGGCTTCCAGATGATTCCCACCAATGTGTTGCATAGACAAAACTAAAGTTAGTTGATTGTTCAACAATTGAGATTGTAAATTCAGATAAAAAAGCAAGTATTCACAATTTGAAATTTGAATTTTAAACAATTGAACTTAAAAAAACAAATTGGAATGCTTACATGGTTGATCCACATATTTTGCAATCTTGGCCAAGTTTTTGCCAAAGGTACCTGTGGCCATAGTGAAAGCATTGATCTATCGATGTATTTCCAATTGCCCAAACTCATAAGGGACCATGTGCTCCAAGCACTCGTACAACCCATCTATGACCTCCCCAATCTGATCTTCTCCTAACTGAGCTCTATAATGATGCCTTGGGTTGAGGAAATACCCAATTGCATGTATAGGATGATGGAGTTGATTATTCCATCTATTATTAATGATCTGCCAAATAGACTCATATTCATCTACTTTATCCTTGTAGGCTACCTGTATCTGCTCCTTTGCCTGTTCTATAGCTTCATAGATGTAGCCATTGGGCAATTTTTCTCCATCCACCAACCATAACACCTTAATAAGGGGCTTGCCAATTTTCAAAAGCTTTGCTACTTTTTTCCAACAAGTGTTGTCAAAAACTTTTTTTTGGTGTCTTTTCCATCTTGTTTGCAAGCCCACTGAGATGGATTCTAATCATCATCGGGAAACTCTTTCTACAAGTTTTGTTGTTGGGAAGTGAGAGATTGCAACGTGAGGAAGTGAGTTGTAAATCTTGTGATGACATGCCTAACAAGCTCCTTTCCCCCAATGTTTTTTCTCATTAGGCTCAGTACCCATGTGTGCTTCTAGATGTATTTTGTGATACACTTGGTATGCTCTACAATGTTCTTTACCCACTCCACTTTGCCCATGTTCTCAAGCATAATGTCTATGCAATGTGCAGCACATGGGGGTCCAAAATATGGTCCTATATTTGGACTTTAGCATATTTCTAGCAAGAACATAGTTCGAGGCATTATTTGTGATGACTTGCACAACATTTTGCCCCCCCCCACCATCCTAACAATCTCATCCAAAAGCTCAACTAATAGATTTGCATCATTCACCTTATCAGATGCATCAATTGATTTCAAAAACATGCTTCCTTGAGCTCAAGAGACAATCAAGTTTATGATAGTGTGGTTGTTTCCATTAGTCCATCCATTTGACATAATGGAAAAACCTATTTTATTTTGAATTTTCTACAATAATGCACAGTAGAATCTAATCCTTTGATCTGATAATTACTTTCCAACGATTCCCAATCCAGTTATCTTATGGCACATATATCATTAAGCAATTATACGCAAAAAATATCAACAATAATTCAATGAAAACGGTAGGACCATAAAGAGACAACCATGCACAATAGACTCCAGAGACAACAAAATTTACCCTGGGAAATCCCAACCTTGGGAAAAACCCAACAACTTTTTTTCTAAGGAGAAATTGTTCTTTAACAATATTTACAATTCAAAACATTTTAGAAATTTGTGCTAAAATCCAAGTCCAAGATACCAGTCAAGCTTAGTCAAATTCCAACTTAGTCAACGTTGGTCAAACCCAAAAATAGTTACTTCTAGTCAACTTTTCGCCATGGTCAACCTATCTCCTATGGTCAACTTTGGACTTGTGAATGACCCCTGCGGTCAACTCGGAATTGTGGTCAAACCCATAGTCGAACATGTGATCAAACTATCCTTTACTGCGGTCAAATTCAGTCTCATTTCTGCAGTGAAATTCAGCCTGTAACTGTGGTCAAAGTCGGCCATAAATCTCAGTCAAGTATAGCCAGGCAAATTCGTTTAACAACATGTCAATGGTCAACTCTAGTCAAAATTTAGATATGGTCAAACTTGGTCAATTCATCCTCTAATCTGCGCCTCTCTGCAGCTGCTTCAAAAGATATGTTGTTGTTCTGCGAGGTTGAAATGAGATAGCGTCTTTGTGTATTTATATTTGTCAAATGGGTCGGTTTTAACCAAGAGTCACACCCATTCATTTGTGGGGTCGACTTGACACTTGGGGCCTACATGAAGCCCAAAAATATAATAATTTTCATTTTATATTTCATAATTTCCTAGGCGAACTTGAGAGGCCTTTTGGCGTGCATGAATACCTCCTGATGCTACACAAAAATCAACACTCCCTCCTAGCAAGGGAGGTATTCTCTGCAACATATTTTCCTTGCTGAATTTTCTCCTTAAGAAAAGTTCATGAGCTTGTCATGTTGATGCATACCTATAAAATAACTCCATTTTGGAGTGGGCAATGTGACTCCTCATATATCTAGGATTGGCCAAAGTCCTTTATGGCTCCTTAGGCAAATGTATCAATCTCCTTTGGTCATGACCTAGCCAAGTCCTTCTAGTATCCATGTTCTTATAGTTTTTTAGGAGAGAATTTTCCTTTGGACCATTCACCATTTTGGTCAAGGTCCTTTATGACCTAGCAAAGTCCTTCTGGCTTTAAAGGTGAATTACATCTGTCACCTTTGGTTGACATAGCCATGTCCTTCTGGCTTCTAAGGAGAAGATATGTCCAATCCTATAATTTCCCTAGGACATTCACCTGTCGTCGACCTAGCCAAGTCCTTCTGGCTTCAAAGGTGAATGTATCCTATAATTTCCCCTGTAATTGCCTTAGGGCATTCACCTTTTTGGTTAAAGTCCTTTTGGCTCTTAAAGGTGAATATATTCATCTCCTCTCCACTTCATCAAAATCCCTTATGACCCAACCAAATTCCTTTATGGCTTCAAGAGATGGGCAACCCAATCCTGCAAAGACCTCATCATTCCTTTCCATTGAGGGAGACATTCAACATCATACTAAGCTCGTCTTTGCCCACAATCTACTCATCTGTGGATATGTTTTAGAGCTCTACAACTCCTCTTTGAATCATGTCTCGGATGAAGTGACCTGGCCATGTCCTTCTGGCTTTCGAAGCCTCATTGCTTCATGACTTGTGATATTCCTACAAAGACTCACTTCACTCCATGAGACATATCTCAAATGACATCTAACTGTACAACACATGTACCACATTCTTTGTTGTCATCCACCGTATATGCCTCAATTTAACTATAAATTGGTTTAGGATGTTCACTGCAAAGCAAATATCTAGCCTCGTGTCAATCAGGTACTTCACTAATCAACAACTTGTACATCTTGGGATTCACTAAATTTGATCTCTAATTTCAAGTAGTGTATCTGCCAAAATTCTTCATTTCAATCTCTGAGGCCAAACTACCTCTGACACTGAAGCAGGTTTTCTTGTGGTAGTCTTGGCTGCTCCCTCTGTCATGGAAGTAAATCCTTTTACCACTGCTGCTCCCTATGTCACGTAAGCAAGTTTGTTCGTTGAAGCTGTAAGCAAGTCTTTCTACTGTAGCTGCTCCCTTGATTACGTAAGCAAGTCCTTTTGCTGTGGTCTCCTCTGGGAAGACACATTGTCCCTTGAGACCTTCTGTCTCTAAGCATCTAGTCTCACAATCTCAATCCCATGACATCTTCTTAGAAGGCTGCTCCTTCCGCTTTGCCTTACTGCCTATTCCCTTGGAACTAGAAGCTCTTCCTGTTGTCAGACACGATCCTGGATGTTAATATGCACAATTTATTCCTTTTGAACACCAAGCATTCTTAAAAATCTGACCATTTGTGACAGTAGCAAAAATATCCTTGCACTCCCTCTTAGTCGGAGAACCCTCTTGCCACAAACTTGCTTCATTCTTCCTGATGCTGCCATCTGTTTTTAGAATCATTACCTTGGCTGCCTTCATGATGTTCCTGCAAACCTTATTTAGTAGGCCATGGAAGAAACAATTATTATTATTATTATTATCCAATTTTAAGGTCACGACCAAGCCAGACACCAAATTGGTGTATGAGACTCCCTTGTTTGTGGGACAAGGGATCCACCTCTGTGCAACGATTTGACTGCTAAGTCTACGAAGGCATACATACTCTACCCCACTTTGGTTTTGAACCTGTGAACTCTTAGGAGGAAACACATGCCTTTAACCATTAAGCCCACTCAAGTTGTATAACCAAGCAGAGAATACAAAGATAAGAGGTTGGCTAAGGAATAAAATAATAATAATCAAGAGATAAAATATATGAAGTACTTATCTTTTAATCATGAAAGAAATTGCTAAGGGTTGTATGAAATTGTGGGCTTCCTCTTGATCCTTGCCTCCTTGCAGAAATCAATGAAGTCCATCTACAATCTCATCAACTTTGATTCCTTGTCTTCTTCTGGTGTGGATGCTCATCCACATCTTCAACATTAGTAACTGATGCATGCTGTTTTCCTTTTTCTTGCATAAGAGCTAGGATCTCTTCATCTTGTGGATTCATCGAGTTATCTAGCCACACCAAAGGCTCAACAATGAGCTAACATCAATACCAAGGCATCCTCATGCTATCAAGGAGATAAACCAAGTAGGCATCATGCCAACTCCACTTGCTTCCAACACTCTAGGTCTTGCTCTAGGGTTTTATTTGACAAACCCTAAGAATTTTGTTAATTTTAGGTATTTTCTATGCTTAGAGCAATTTATTTCAATTTTCACAGTTAGCTCAATATCTTTTCCAGATTAGCAATCACATCAACATAATAGTAAATTGCAGATAGAACATAAACATAAATTGCAGAAGACAAGCGAAGACAAGAGGACACAAGATGTGGCGCTAGCCAGGGACAAACCCCAATGTGGTGAAACCCTTGATCAATTCTTCCTATATGTTCTTCAATAGTTTAGCAAAAAGAGAGAGAGAGAGATAGTACATTTACAATAGAAGTCAACACTTTGACTTATCTAAATAAGACCGTTGATCATCTCTAAGAAGATGATACATGAGGTAGTTGAACTCAGTTGAAGACATGCTTCTTCAACTGATTCTCCAAGGTGACTCCATCGCCTTGTTGCACCTGTCATTGTGCTGCGCTTCATCATCATGCTGCACCTCACTGTTGTAGATCTAATATGAAAATATATGAAAATATAAGACAATAGAAATAAACCCAAGAAATAAGATAGAAATGCTTCTTTATTGATCAAACCCTTAAGGTAGGGCAACACCATACATTCACTCCTTAAGGAAGGAGAACACTCCACAAGCCATATGCTTGCTCATACAATAGTTCTTCACAATATTTCTTGACTTGGAGTCTCTAGCCTCTATATAGGCCTCATACATACAATACCATGCATCATTACCATGGTTTCCTCATACCATCAACTAATACCATGGGCCCCTTACATTATTATTAACTACTTGTGGTCCCTTCCATGACATGGGTTAACCACCTTATTTATTACTATGGCCCATCTCATTATTACATTATTACCTTGGGTACCTCCCTTGGTACCCCATATTACCCCCCTTAGGTATATAACATTCCACCCCCCTTAGTATGTTTCATCCCCGAAACATGGGAAGAACAAAAATAATAAGATCTACTCAAAAGAGTAGTCCATTGGTACCATGCACGTGCATCTAGCCATCCAAGAGAAAGGTGAACCCTCGATCTCGCTGGTGCGTCGCTCGTTTGATATGGAAGTTGACCATGGTAGCTCTTCTGTGTTGATTTGCAGTAGGTGGATCTTCGCTCCTCGCTATCCGTCATACGGGGGTTGTGACTATTTGGTTTCCATCTTGATGGTTTTCTTGCGGGGCGATGTGGGTGATGATATGTTGAAGTTTTAATCCATAGTGTTTTTTTCTTTAATTCACCCTGTTGTGGTGCCTGTTGTGGTGTGTCTTCTTTTCTAATATGAATTTAACCATTGAACCCTCATCAGATGTGTCAACACTTGTTACCTTTTCGGCTTCAGCCTCTGTTTGTGTTTGATTGTCGACCATCAACTGCTCATCATCTGATATGTCAGTCCCTGTAACATATTCTGCTTCAACCTCCTTGGACTCTACCTGCTTATTAATGGAAATATCCTGTAATGTAATTCTTTTCTTTTTATCTAAGTTACCAGGATCCGGATACGGATACGGATCCGGATACGGATACGGATACGGATCCGTTGGATTTTTGAAAAGCCAGGATCCGGATACGGCGAGGATACGGCGAGTACAAAAATATACAATAATATTTTTTAAAATTTTAAAAAATACATTTGATGTTTAAAATCAAAACCATTCATGAATCACAACATTAGAACTAAAATAATTAGACAATTTATGAATCTGAACACTAAAATGATGCATCTTGCCTCATACAAAGATGATAGTAGTAAAAACAAAATGAATGTTTCATCAATGATCACTTTATTAATATGATAATATAGAGTAGGTGTGTCTACATATCATGAAATGGGTCTACATCATCATCATCTACATATTGCAACTCTACATCATGAATAGATGATCGTGCGCTATGAATGTTAGAAGTTGTTGCAGAAGTGGGAAGTGGTTGTGTAGCATCCTCAAGTAGATTAAGGTGAGTCATGGCATTCAATGTCATGTTCAAGTCAGATATCTTAGGTTCCACATCCCACATCCTATTTGGACCTTTTTTATACTCTGAAGTAGAATGTGATAGAAGGCGAAGGTTGGAATGGACATATACAAGATCCTCAGCCTTCGCTGCTCCCAATCTGTTTCTTTACCGAATAGATAAAGCCATCTGTTTCTAAATTATTATTTTATAATAAATAATTTTAAAATTTAAATTTTAAATAATAACTAATTAAATATAATTATTATAAATTATACTAATTTTAAATTTTAACTTATAAACATTAAATATTAATAATAAAAATATATATATAATTCTAAATTATTATAATATATTTTATAATAAAAAAAAAATTAAATAAATAAACTAATAATATAATATTATTATATTACATAATTTTAATTTTAAACTTATAACATAAATATTTAAAAAAAAAAATACACATATAATATTAACAATTGATATAATTATAAATATTAAAATAAAATTATAAACAAAAACAACATAAAATATTTTTAATTTTTATTTATAACTTACACATTAATTAATAAAATAATAAATATACTATATAGTTTACAGCCCACGGGCCTACCATTTATAAAAAAAAAAAATTAATATTTAACCATATTTAATATATATTTATAAACATATATGTTATAAATAATTTATGGATCCTATTACTAACATGTATTGATAACATATAAAAATACCCATCGGTTTAATCATTTATTAAGTTCACCGTTTCTTAATACGCGGATTCAGGTTTCGATTACTTTCCACTTATATTTTCATATTTAATTTCCATTGCATCTCTTTTTAATTAACTTTCGATTTTAAATAAAAGCTATTTGGATAGGTATGTATAATTTTATAATAAATTAGTAAAAATGTAAGTTTACTCTTTTTCTTTTTTAATAAAATCTCTAAACATAAGTCATAATATCGACACTAATAAATTAAAAAGAGAAATTAAAATGCCATAATCTGACCAGCGTCGTTTTTATCGTTAGAGAAATATTATTTTTACTGTAATTTTTTAGGGTAGAAATACTAAAAATTAAAAAATTAAAATAAAACCGATCATCCATGGCTATTGGTTAGTAATTAACTGTGACATGAACATTTTGTTCACTGATCGTACGGATCCCACCGTAGCCGTACCCGTACCCGTTTCGGATTCGGGGATCCTAGGTTTCCACGCTTGCCCCCCGCGGATCCGGTAACGTAGGTCTAGAATGAGCTTCTATTCCTGTGTCGGATACTTCAACGATCATAGAGTGAGTCTTCCTTTGCTTCGGTTCAATTATATCATCAATAATTCTTTGAAAATAGTCTATCAAGATGAATTTTTCCTCCTCTTGTGTGCTCTTGAGGAATGATGGATGTTCTAGTAGTTGATCAATGTGTACTTCTCCTTCCTGCTACAAAGTTGTCAAATGATCTGCTACTCTTCCTTCAGCTGAAGTGCCCCCCTAAGAACCTCTTAATCAAGAATCTATGAACCCAAATCCAAACCCTCTTACTCCTTTGACTATGTTATTATGACAATCTCTCAACTACATGAAACAGCAAGGGAAATCAAAGAGACTATCACTGCGTCTTTTTCCAAGTGGTGCTTTTTGTGTATGGATGGGAATTCCACATGGTCAAACTATTGCTTGACAAATGGCTTCCTCCATGTTGATCAATTGTCAAGTTCCGTCACTTTCCTCATGCTATTGATTGTTTGGTTAGAAGATTGGGTCTGATTGACTAGTTTCTATCCATTTGAAATCAACCATGGTGTAGTTGTACACAAATTCCTTGCTAGAGGATCAATCAGCCATGCTCTTGGATGGCTTTGTCATATCCTTATGCATCAATCTACCTTCATAAGTCTCTTAGTCAAGGTGCAGTGTTAGTTGACTACAATGCTTCTAGTCAATCGATTTTCCTTTGTTTACACTTGCACATTGACTTTCTTGGGTTTGACGATCTAATATTCTCCTTTGGTTGATTTACTCTCAAGCCTTTATACTTTTATCAAGCCAACCATTTCTCTAGTCAAGGATCTTTTTGGATCACACCTTCCCAATTGGAGGCTTTGGGTCCCAAAAGCTACCAATGAGAGATGACAAAACAAGTTTAGGACTTTGCTTCTCTCATATCATTTTGCTCTCTTTGGTCACTATCCTATGAGTCCAATTTTCCATAATTTAGTTTGCCCTCCTTGAGTTTCTTAGACCTTCTTCTGCATCACTATATCCTCCTCCAGCTCCACCAATGTGATTGGTGCTATCTCCTCGATTGTAGGAAGAAATTATTCTTCTTCTTCCCCATCCAGCATGGATGATTCAACCTGTCTGAAAAATATATCTGCATGTATGGAGCTAGACTTGAATACATATCAACCTGTAATTCCAAATGGTCCATACTGTTGAAAAGTAACTAGGTTCAGTCTTCATAATGACATGTGTAATTATGTTTTTATGTAATTAATCCAAAGAAGAAAAATAAAATTATTATTGTAATACTTGTCTCATGGGTTTTATGATCAAGGAATTTTATTTTTAGTATGACTTTGTTGACGATGTTGGACCCGCCAACATTCAGGGGAGCACCCCGGTATGAAGTCCCAACTAGACCTCACACCGTTTGGTGTGGGAGTCCCATCCGGTATGATGGCCCAGTTGCCATTATCTTAGGGATTTGCCTCAACTCTTGCTTGTTAGCACAGGAGAGTGGTCTGCTTTGTCTTCGAGAAGTGAGGTTTGCGTGCTTGGTGATTGCTAGTGTTACCTGTGTCAATGGTTCTTTCACTAAGAAGGAGAGGGTGGGAGTGAGTCCCAAGTTGGTTGGGAGGAAGCCCCAACTCTGTTAGGAACACACAACACAACAGGACGTGCACAGCTTCTGGAAGAACAGTCCACACAGATGCGGCAGTCACAACACACAAGGTAAGATAACACGTACAACACTCAGCGGATGAGTCCGCATGAGTGCAACGAGTGTTATAGCAAGTTTTCTGTGAAAGGTTTGTCTGATGTCCAGGGAGGTATCCACCACGGGCGAGACAATGTTAACAGCATATACAACACATTTTCATTAACATATATGTATTACAACAAGTGAATGAGTTCAAGTGTTAAACACAGGTTAAAGCAACATGCATTACAAGTGTTCAAGATTAGTCTTACAACAGTTACAACTAACAATACATGTGTGAAAATGTGTTGGCCTGTTAGTAGACTTCTAAATTAAGTGAAAGTTCCAAGACAAGACTTTCCCTGTGAAAAAGTGAAAAAGTGTTGGCCCGTGGGCGGGGCGTTGGAGCCACTAGTTACTCCTCAAAGAGAAGATTACAAACTCTCAAGGCTATGTGGGAGGAGCTAAGGTGAAAAAGTCCTTTGCATGTACAAATGAGGGGGTATTTATAGCCAAGGGTGAAACTGACCCTTGTGGCTGTTCGACTACCCTCATGACTGTTTGACTTCCATGACTTTTCGACTTTAGATGACTCTTTGTACAACAAGTGGGTCTCTTGGACTTCCACGTTATATTACATTGATTGATAGTATAGCCCATAGTAGGGATGTCGACGACATGACTCATGACATGACTCGACATGAGAGTGCTGGTACATTTGTGCTGTTGTTGGTGTACATGACGAGCTGTAGTGCTACTGGGTGATGGATGTCCTCATGGTGTGTCACAGCTTCACCTCCACATGGCAAAGTGCGCAGAGTCTTCGATGGTCATTGGTTCGCTTGATGTTGCTTTTGCACGTTGCTCCTTGCTTGTATGTTCGTAAGCTCGATAGGTTCGTCCGTTCACGAAAGGTGCATGTCCGTCCGTTCGTGAACACATCTTGCATGTTTGCTCGTCCACCCACCCACGAACACTTCTTTGCATGATCATCCATTCACGAGCATATCTCTTTGCATGCATCGTTTGTTCGTCCGTTCGTGAACCTATCTTTCTGCATGTGCTCCCTTCGTTCATCCCATTCGTTGTCGCGCCATGTTTGTTTGTGTACCTGTACCTATAGTCACTCATGACGAGGCGACATCAAATCCAAAAACCTCCTAGTCTACCATGATACATGATCATTTTGGATGCAGGTGACCAAGAGAGGTAACAAGGCTACGAGGCGAGATGGAGGCTCCGGGCACTGCTGATGAAAATTGCGCAAGAGTCACTAGGTGATGAAGATGGGCAATTAGGATTAATAGTGATTGTTCTCGGGGTCTGGCTCAGCTGGAGGACAAAATTGCGCAGTTTTTGGGAGGAACAGTCTGGGCTATAGGAAGGCTAGGCAGGCAAAATCTGCTCAATTTCTGGAACGAACGAGCAGTGGGAGCTTGGCAGCCAAAACTACACAATTCTTGGAGGGAACTGGCAACTAGCTGCAGGGACACTGCCAGCAAAAACTGTGCAATTCCTAGAGGGAACTGGCAGTGAACTGCTGGGTCACTGGTAGCAAAAACTGCGCAATATCTGAGGGGAACTGGCAGTCAGTTGCTGGAGCTTGGCAACAAAAACTGCGCAATTCTTGGAGGGAACTGGTAGTCAACTGCTGAGAGTTGTTGGCAGGAAAAACCACGCTGATGCTAGGAGGTTGGCCTGTTGATCACCTTTGCACAATTTCTGAGCTGAGCGGACTAGGCAGCAGAGGTCTTGCTCATGCAAACTACGCAATTTTCTTGGTGAGCAGTCGGTCAACTGTCTGGAGGTCTGGCTGGAAAAATTGCGCAATTTTCTGAGGGAGACAAGGACAAGCACTAGGTGTCGGTCCGGCCTATCTGCGCAATTTTCTCAGTCAGGGGAGCGAGCAAGATCTGCAGCCTCTGTGCAATTTTTGAGGGGAGTCAATCCTGGGATGGTTGTCGAATCAAACTCTCTGGTTGACCAGCATGAAGGCTGATTGATTTGCTTGCGGGCAACGTAGCTTGAAATGACTTGCTTGGTGCTTCTACGTTGTTCTAGATGACAGTCAATTGAGTCAATAGCGGGGTGATGGTTCGGTTGTCACCGAGTGAAAGATACATTTGTGATCTTGCAAGCACACACTTAATCATCCAGACACACATGCTCAACATGACTGACCGACGCTGTGAGCAACAAGTGCGACACTTGTGATTGATCGTTGGTCCACTGTTATGATGCTTGCGCGACTGTGTATGTGACTCCGTGTGTGAATGCGACAAATGCTTTCATAGCGAACACACACAAAGCGAAGACTTTGAGCATGACCAAAACATGGTCGTAAGCATGACATTGACCTCAACATGCAAAAGCTTGGGTGAAATGATCAAGCAAGGTGGGTGTGAAGACTCACACGAGCTCACAGAGTGAACCCAAGTGTATGCAACCATCAAGTGAAATTCTCAAGGGAGGCTCCGAAATTAGGGGCAAGCCAAAATTTCGAAGGGTGGTTGTAGCTGCTACAACAGACTCCCATTGTGAGTCCTTTGGATTGGTCATAAAATCAATTTGATTCTATGTCATGTATGAAAGACCCTTCTTGGGCATATTACACTTCTGTAAGAGTCAATAGAAATGTCAAGTGGCTCTCCAAGACAAGCACAAGGCATCCCTCTTCAAGTCGGCTTCAAATGATATTAACTAATTCCTCCAAACAGTCATGTCATCTCACACTATTCAAGTCGTCTTATTACCTTGGGAGACAACTATAAATAGGAAGCTCGCATTCCATTCTAAACACAAAATTTCTGTGAAGTGTGGTCTGAAGTCTGAAGTGCGAAGGTCATAATAGAAGCCGACGAAGTGAAAGAAAGGAGTAGCGAAGTCAATAGACATATTTTGGGACTATTTTTGGGTAGAACTCCTCTCACACATGTGGAAAAAGGGCATTGTTATTACTGCAGAAAAGAGCAAAGTCTGTTGAAGAAGCTGAGCTAGAAGTAGAGATCATTCAGATCAACGTAGGAGATTAAGGTGTTGGATTGCCATAAGATATCTCACGTGTGTTGCATCTGAGGTTCCTTAGGAAGCCAAAGTAAGGTACAGGTTTGAAGCAGTGAAGAGGTAACTGAATTCTAAAAGGTAGTCGACAAGGAAAAGTAGAGGTTTGATTCAAGTAAGAAGGATCCCATCAAGGAAGATTTGTGACTTGGTCTTGGAGTGGAAAATAGGTCAAGGGTTTGGTCTTGGTATTCGTCAATTGGAATCTCTATAAGAAGAAGAATTTGTTCGGTTTTTCCTCTCAAAGAGAGAGGTTTTGGCCCCGGTTGATAGCCTATATTCTGTGTCTCTTGTCTCTTTATGGTTTATGCATTGGTAGTTGTTTGATGAAGAAGAACACAAATAACCTAAATAAAAGAAGATCCTAATCTAAAGAAGTAAAAAGCACTCACAAGCAGTTACTAATAGAAGAGAAATCACTTAATTGCTATGCCCTAGATTTCTCAACGCATTCCTCAAAGGCTTCAACTTCTTTGTTGCCCCTTGTATGGATTCTTTACTAAGATATAGCCAAACCTCATTTGGTACACAATATTTGTGATCAATTATGCTATTCATATAGTTTATACTTCTCCTAACTCTTCTTGAGTTGCTCTTCCATTTGCAAGGGAATTTATCTAATCTTGCCTATGAATATTCCTACTCTACTTGCATCCTCGTGCACTTCTTGTTCATCCTCTTATTGTTGCCCATAAAAAACATCAAAAGGTGAAAGTGGAAAATATTTGTAACAAGTTTCAAAAGAATACTTTTGCATTAAAGAATGTCAATGTACTACTTTGTTATAAGAGGGTTGAATATAGACTTGTTGTTCATCCCAAGTCTTTGCATATTTCTTGTTGTAGCCTCTCAATAGTTGCACCAAAGTTCTTCAATCTACCCATCAATTTGTGGATGGAAATCAGTGAAATGATTCAATTTAGTATCTCCATTCTTTCCCATAAGATTGTCCAAAACTTATCCAAAAGCTTTGCATCTCAATGAAAGTCAGATTTGGAAATCCAAAATGTGCCCACACATTTAAAAAGAAAAGTTTCACTACTTCATGACCCTTAATGGTCTTCAAGGGATAAGCTCCCACTTCTTGTTAAAACAACCCCAACTACATAATCATGACATCCTCAAGACATTGGTAAGCCTCCAATGAGATCCATAGAGATACTTTCCCATGGTCAATTGGGAACTTGTAATGGCATGCACAACCGAAGCTTCACGTTGCTTGGTTTGCTCGTGCTATAAAGAAAACGTCATCGTATATACCTAGAAACTTGCTCTTGCATCTTGGGTAGATTTTCCATGGCACTTCCAAATCCAAAATGTCCATCAATGTGGGAAGTAGGAGCATGATGATTGTCTCCTCCACCATATCTTTGTTAGTTTTTGTTAGCATCAGAAGTGCTCTAGCCTTGAAAATTGGTGGAGAGGCTAAGGCACATGAGTTTTAAAGAACCAAGAAACTGTTTGGTGAAATTCCATCCAAATTGTATTTTATTAAAATAATTAATATTTTTAATGGGGTTCCTAAGTATAAACTTAGGAAAATTAATATTAGTGGGTATTAATCAAAATATGGGTGAGAATGATCTAGAAGGTGAATCAAGTTATGTTTTAATCTTAGCCATTGATTTGAGACTTAATCTCGGCCATTGAAGTCTCAAAGAGAAAAGTATAAGGAGGCTTGGGGTTCATTTAGAGACACACAGAGAGATTGAGAAAATCGTTTTTCTGAGGTGAGAAGTTCTCAGGAGGAAAATGGATTCAAGAAATCTTGCAGTAGAGGGGCAGTGAGAATTTGGGAGAAGGAATTTCCAAAGAGTACAAGGCAGAGGACAAAAGGACGTCCAAAGGAGGGTTGATGCTGGCCTACGTAATGTTGAGGCAGAGGCAGCGCAGTCAGTGAGGGGAAGTCAAGTTTCTACTGAGGGAATTCGAAGTTCAGTTGCCGAAAGCCAGGGTGTGAGACTGGAGGTAGGAAAGTCAATTTCTCAACCAGCAGAGGATCCAGAGCAGAGAGGTAGCATAATACCCAGGAGGGGTGACGTAGAAGCTGCCCAGGGTGACGCAGTTTGATGCAGAGGCCACGCAGAGGATGACGCAGAGCCTCCAAAGCTGATGGATCAGTCACTATTTCTTCAGTGACAGGTTGAGATCATTTCACTAGTCTTTTGTCCAGTATTTTCTCTATAAAGGATTGTTAATTGAGCATCCTAGATTTGTACTTAGAATTTTTCTCCTACATAATCAAAAACCTTCAAAGCTGCTGCACTAGTTTTCCCGCATTAGTTTTTTTCAGGGGCTATTTTGTCCAAAAATAACCATGTCCTATGTATCTTGTTCTTTACTCAGTTTTATGTTTCATGTAATCAAATTTAAAGTAGTGTAGGCTGCGGATGTAATTTGCTTCAATGTTATTCAGAAAACAACATGATAATGTATATAAAAATCAAGTAGGTGAACTAAATTCAGATTTGTTGCAGTAGGGGTTCATTGAGGATTATAAATTTTTACATGGTATCAAGGCATTGATTTTGAAACAGGAAGAGCAGACCCAATGTCGAGTAGAGAGGCCATAAGTTGCACTTGGCAGCAATTCGAATCCCCTTGAAGGGATTACATAGTCCTTGTCGAGAACTAGAGATTCCGAGGAAATCTCTCTCTAAGAGAGTCGACATAGAGGTACGATTTCTAGTTCGTGACTTTCCAAAGGCAAAGGGAGTGACGCAGAGCCTTAGCGCAGCGTTGATTTGGGGTAGCATCAAATGTACTCTATCAATGAAAATTGGTGGGGAGGCTAAAGCACATGAAATCTCCAAGACCCATAAATGGTTTGGGAAGATTCCACCCGGTTAAGGAGATATTAAAATAATTAATATTTTGAATAGAGTTCCTGAGTCTAAACTTAGGAAAAATATATTAATGGGTATTAATATAAAACTGGGTTAGAGGGCTCCAAATGACATGGATCAAGTCAAGTCTAATCTTAGCCGTTGATTAGAGATGTAATCTCGGTTGTTGAAGGAACAACAGGAAAAGTATAAGAGGAGGCTTGAGGGTCAGTTGGAGAATACCCCAAAGTGATCAGTGATTTGATTTTCTAAAGCGTGGTTAGCTAAGAGAAATCGAATCAGTGATCAATTGCAGCGAGGGGCAGTGAGTACGAGATAGAGAGGCAAAGATAGTGTCGAGAGACCAACGTAGAAGCAGAGAGAGGTAGACGTTGAGCTAGAGGGAGCCACGCAGAGGCAGAAGGGACTGTGCAGAGGCCAGAAGGACCTATGTCATCCACGTAGAGGCTGCAAGAGTGACGCAGAGGCTGCAGGAGTGACGCAGAGGGCCATAGAAGTTGCGCAGTGCCTCAAGGGGCTGACGCAGAGGCCAGGTGGGCTGACGCTGGGCTTCGGGAAGTGTTGGTGAGGGTTTCGTGGGGCAGACTTTTCGAATATCTGCTTCTAAATAGAGAGGTATTACTGTCGACTTATTTTCTCTGTCGGGTGAGCTAGTTTGACACCCAGTTGTACTGAAAAAGACTGCATAATAATATAACCCTCAAAATTGTTGCACCGGTTGACCCAAGTTGGGTTTTTCCGGGGACGAGTTGTCCAAAAATAACGGTGTCACTTGTGCGTTTGCTATTTCTTTCAGTTGTTGATCTGTAGATGGTTGAGACTGTATTGTGTTTATTTCAGTATTTATTTGGTTAAATAACTTGTTTGTAATTAACAAGTAGGTGAAATAAACTAGAGAATACAGATAAAATTTCTAACAGGTAATACTTAGAAATTTCAACATGGTATCAAAGCGTTGTAGATCACAGGATAGCTGAAGGCACCAGCTGAAGCAGAGCATTTGTAGCAGAAACATTTGTCCCGAGTCACAGAAGATGTTCCTTGTGAAAGCGACAGAGAAGGGTTGACGCAGAGGGAATGCGTCAGCAGTTTGGGCCAGAGAGAGGCCAGCGCAGAGGCTGAGGAGGGCAGAAAAGGCTCATGAAGAGCCACGCAGAGACCAGGAGGGTTGACGCAATTGGCTAGGGGAGCATGTCAACCAGTGTCCGGATTGCGCAGAGCCTAAAGGCTCAGTGCTTCATTTGTTGGGGCATAGGAAGCTGTAGCTAGATTGTGAGGAGTGAAGCTAGTGGGGTGTTGTTGTTGTCGAGACAAAACAGTACCTGACAGGGAAAACCCAAGCTAGAGGGAGTCGCTAGTGTCCATACATTAGATTGGCAGGAGATCATGAGTTGGTATCCTTTCGATAGAGTGTCATCCTTAGTTCGGGGCATAGTACAATAGGAGCCCTTAGATGAGAGGGTTACTACATGTTCCAGTGGGCAATGGGATGTGGACAGAAAGTTCATTAGCATTTCAATAGCACTAACCCAGCATCAGCAGAGTAGGGTTGACCTCGGCCTATGCTAGAGGTTGGACTGGAGAGAGGTGATGAGTTGATATTCAATTGAGGGGGCAGCAGCCACAGTTGGAGATAGGGCACAACTAGAGCCATGGGATAGGGGTGTTGGTGAGTGGCCATGGTGGCATTGGGATCCGGGAGGATCTGTTGATGGCAGGTCGAGTCAAAGTTTAGTTTGGGATCCGGGCATTGAGGGATTCATTCTTGGTTGGGTGGCACAGAGGTATGGTAGCACCGAGTGGTTTGTATGGGATCGAGGTATTGGTTCTCAGTTGCACGGGACTGCCAAATTTGTTGACAGATATGGATTGCTTGAGGGCAAGCAATCTTGGGGCGGAGTATTCGTGATGTTCCTTTTTCTGGTGTTCCTTATGGCATGGTTGGGATGGACTTTCAGAGTTAGGGGCAGACAAATCGCAAGTGCAAGTTGGCGTCATCGGCGAGTCCAAGGGTTATTGGAGGGGTTTTGAGTAGTTTTTATGAGGTCCGATAACATTCACTTGGTATATTCCTTCATCCACACAGTTTTCCTTTTGTCTCGTTGCATTTTGACAACTTTCAAAAAAACAGAGTTATTAATGGGCCTGACTCAATTAATTATGCTTAAGGTGGCATTTTGGGAGGAATACTTGGTCGAACACCTTAGCATAATAGCTCGTTGGGAACGAGGAGATCTACGGGATGGGATAGTTAGAAGTGATTTTAAGCAACCTAAGGAGGCATGGTGGCCAATTTACCATTTTCCCACATAAAAAAAGAATATTTTAATTAAGGGAAATGTGCTCAGTGATTAAAATAATAATAAAAATACGAGCTTCTAGAGGGGTCCATTAGATCTATAAAAAGAGGGAGAGGAGGCCATTAGAGGACATCTTGAATTTGATATTTCTCCTTGTATGAGAGGTTGGGAACCCAGTTCTCTACTTCCTTGGTAGCCCCAGGATGGAAACCCTTGGGTGATTTAGTGAGATTGGGCGAGTACCCATCTCCCCTTGGTGAATTCATCCAGAATTCACAGGAGAGCTTAGCAGTGGTAGTTCGGTTCAATTTTGGTGGAGAGCTCGTGTAACATTGGAGCGGATCCTTAAGGCCAGTTCTATCTCAACTATATCAACGACTTTGTTATTTCAGCATGTAAAACCCCAGTTTATATATTATAATAAAATTTGAGATTATTTTTGCTCATTGTATGATTGAATTACATGCATTCTCTTGTTCTATTTTACATTGCAATTTTCTGTAAATTGAATGGAAATTTTATGGTGAAATTGGGTTGAGTTAAATCTCTGCAAATCTGGCAAAATATCCAGTTTGGAATATTACATATAAACTAAGTGAAGGAGGTTATTTCAATCATAATAAAGGTCATTCACTTCCTCCTTTGATTTCTTATTTTCGGGTTCTTCTACTTCTTCGGTGATATGGGCTCCATTTCTCTCCTTTCTCTTCTTGTTGTCATTCTTGAGTTTAGGACAATTCCTTTTGAAATGCCAATATTCATTACACTCATAGCATTGGATCTTTGACATATCAATTCTCTTTTGAAACTTCTTTCAAGGCTCAAACTTCCCAAATTTTCCTTTCCGCCTCGTCAATGTTGCATATGCTTGAGTTGGTTTAGTTGATCCAACATCGTTTTTCGCCTTCAATCTAGATTCTTCAATTTTGCATAATGACCACAGATCGATGAATGGAGTGGTTTCCTTCTTCCAATAGATACTTGACACAAAGCCGCTCCATTCATCACATAGTGCATTAAGCACAATGGTGGTCATCTCTCAATCAGACATTACTTCTCCAAGTTCTTGTAGCTGGTCTTTAATTTCAGATACCTTCATGAAATATGAGGTTATCCCTTCTTCCATTGAGATTTTCATCTTGTATAGTTCAATTCTTAAAGATATGATTTCTCCTGCAATGCTCACAGAAAACAACTCCACCAATTTGTCATAGATCTCCTTTGTTGTCTTCAACTTTGCAACATAAGGGAAGAGAGAATCCTTGATTGACTCTATGAGGATCCTTTGAGCCCTTACCTCTCCTTTCATGTACTTTGATAGTGCTTGAGATTGCTCTTGAGATGGTTTCGTGATGGAGCCCTTACATATTCAATAACTTCATTCTCCATGAGAATTAAATCAATTCTCTTCTTCCATTCAAGATAGTTCAAGGTCCCAACCAATTTATTGTTCTCCTTGCAGAATGAAGTCATTTGATTTGTAAATTGAGACATAAAAATATATAGAATACTTAATTGTCAAGTGAAGATGCGTCTTTGAAGATAATATCTTCAACTTGGTGCCTTCTTGATGATGATAATTGAAGATGTCTTCTTGATGATGATTGCTTCCTTGATGACCTTCTTTCTTCAAGTATGCTTGAGATGAAATCCTTTCTTCAATGAGAGGGAGATTACCTTGATTTCTTTGATGATGATGGAGGTAGGGTCTTTGAGGTCTTCTTGAATGGAGGTAGGGTCTTTGAGGTCTTCTTCTTCTTCCAAGAGTTGTGACGATGTGATCCTTGTGATGTGATGGATAATCCTCCTTGATGTCTTTTTGTTTCTCCTTGATGATGTCCTTGTGTTCGGCCCTTATATATCCTTCTTCAATGGAGAGATCTTCAAGCTGCCTCTTCTTCTTAATGTTGTCACCTTAGCTCTGATACCATGTTGAGAAATCTAGGGGCAGCTAGATTAGGTGATTCTGATGTTCTTTTACTTAACTTGAGGTACTTGTTATTAACTTCTTCTTTCACTATCTATCATCAAACAGCTACCAAACAATGAAAATCAATGAGACAAGAGGTCACAAAATTTACACTGCTAGCCAGGGCCAAAATCTCTCCTATTGAGAGGAAAACCCACAAGAATTCTTCTCTTCTTTTAGAATCTTCAAATGATGAATTCCAAGACCTAAGACCCAAAACCAAGACCCCTCCAAGACCAAGTCAAACCTCCTTTTGATGAGTTTTTCTTCACAAAGTCAACACCAATCAAACTTGCTTCCCAACTTCAGTTTTTGACCCTTACTTCAGATTTCAGTCACTGCTTCAGTACTGCACTTTTTGGCCTGCCTATAATTCCTGCAATTTTGCACGTGTGGGATGTCTTAGGGCAAAATTTGAATCCTTTTCTCCTTCGCTAGAGGTGCTTCTACTTCCTTAGCAGTTCAACTCCTTTCCTTAATCCTTTGGCTCCCAAACTTTTGCGTCTTGACAGTTCTGAAATTTCGGTTTTGCTACAGTCACAGTGATGCACTAATCTTCGCACGTGTGAGAGGGAGTAGCCCTAAAAATAGTGCTTTTGGCTCAGTTTCTCCTTGTGAACTTCGCTTACCCAATAGACTCTCTTCTTAACCCTTGATCAAACTTCCTTTTGCTTGTGAGTGAGTGATCTTCAAATGGAGTTGATAGGACACTTATATACCTTTCCTTGGAGGTCAAATAGGCCTTTATGAGGCCGACTTATCTCTGCTTGAAGGTTGACTTGTCATTTGTAGGTTGACTAGGTCTTGGAGGGTCTTTATGACACTTTTATGACTTGAATAAATTTAAATTTTTTTTCTCGGCAAAGACTAATTCTATTAACTGAAAAACAAAATAATATTACAAGGGGTTGAGGACTCAGACAACATCAACCGAGAACACTCATCGCAGCAAAACTGCCCCAGGAAAGGGAGAACCTGGGAGAACCAGTTGCAGTAAGCTAGAGAGCAGATGTAGAAACCAAAGATTAACCAACATAACATAAGGATAAGGCGGTATAACCACCCAGCTAGAAAACAAGACCCAAAAGCAAGACAGAGACTTTGCCCAGCAACCCAGAAGATCTTTATACTGCCACTGCCCAGGAAGAATAACAAAACCATCTGGCTGTAGATGCCGAACCAGAACTGCAACCAAAACCGCCTGAACTTGACCATACGAGACATCAGCAAAACCGAAAATGTTTGGGTGGGCCCAGGTGGCCTTATATTGCCACGTCCTCATTCAGAGGCTCCTCCACCACCGAACACACGTTGCCAATCCACATATCATCGTTTCCTGCATTCTCGCCACCTGGGTGCGCCGCGAGGGGATGAGTGGCACTAGAATTACCTTCCCCGTCCACCGAGACAAAGGCTTCAGGAGGCAGAGTAATGCTGAGAGCATCGCCCCTGTCAAGCATCTTCCCCTTCCGATTCTCCAGGCTTCCTTCTACCATAAACTGCTCACTGCTCTGACTGCCCGCCTCTCTAGAACCGGAAGGCTCAGAGGTCATGCACACCGTAGGTTGAGGCGGGATTTCTTCTTCAGAGAAGATAATAGTGATATTAACTGTGATTGAATAAATTTATTTTACATGATACAAGATGCCCTAATAGGATCTTTACATAAGACAATTACTTCTTTGACTTCTTGACTCAATGACAAAACCTAGAAACACCCAATGGGTGCTTGACTTATAAATAAAATGATCTTGAGCATGAAACCCATGCTACAAGAAATAATAATAATAATTTTTTCTTTTTCTCTTTACATCAAATACATAAAAACATGATTACATTAGACATTATGAAGACCGAACCTCGTTACACATTACAACACACTCCTCCTCAAGAGAATATCTTTGTGTTGTTGAGGATTCATTGCATGTTCTGTTCTAACTCAGATTTATATTTTCTTTCAATACAGATATTCTGAAGATTCACTGTTTGGTATTTTCAGATTATTTACCACTATTCTTATCTAGAATCTAATCTCTCAAATTATTTGCTAAATCTATTGTTGTCCGTTATTATCTAGAAATTGATATGTCCTATTATAAGCAGAGTTGGCTTTATTTAGTCTGTTATCTCAGTAATATCAGCCTACCATTAGCTAGTTTATGGGTTCACAATGTTTTGACTCATATTACAATTTACGTAACAGTTCAGTCTACCATCATACAGTTTCTGGGTTCATAATATTTACATTCATATTGCAATTTACATAACAGCTCAGTCTGCCATTATATAGTTTCTGGGTTCATAAATACTCAGGTTCATAATAAACTTGTTGTGAGTTAACTAGCAGCATTCTGACTTGGGGATAGGGTATGATATAAAAACAAATTTGCCAACCTATCAAGCCCTCCTATTTAAGCATTAAGAACATTGCTTGATGTAAAATCTCACGGTTTTAATTAGTTTAGGCAATTGTTTGCTATGTTGCACAAAATGTCTAGGAACCCGGCATTTCAGGCCATACCGATACCCGGAAAGCCAAAACACGGCTGAAATGTGGGCATCATCTAATCATGTATGAGAGTTAATATAGACTTGGTTTCCATCTAAATTGTCATCCACGGGTCTTACTCCTTTTTTTCTTGCAAGATAATGTTTTATTCACTTATAATTTTTTTATATAAATACATGTATGACATTTCCATTTTTGGGAGGTAATGTTTCTAAACGTATCCATTTCGAAAACCCCGAAATGTTTCGACGTTTTGTGCAACATTGATTGTTTGAAACTGAGAAAGATTTTAAAAAGCTATTTGTTGCTTCGAAACATCGTTTAAGGGCTAGGAATAATCCCAAAAAATATTTTCATTGCTTAGAGGATTTTTTACAAGCTCAACTTCGCTATGCCATAAGGCAGATAATAAACTTGAAGAGAGTTAACTAGCAGAAATCTGACTCCGGGATAGGGTATGATATAAAACAAAGTTACTGAACTCTCAAGACCTCCTCTTTAAGCATTAAGAACATTGCTTGAGGTAAAATCTTATAGTTTTAATTAGTTTAAGCAATTGTTTGAAACTGAGAAAGATTTTGAAGAGCTATCTGTTGCTTCAAAGAGGTCATTTAAGGGCTAGGAATAATCTCAAAAATTATTTTCATATCTCAGGAGATGTTTTGCAAGCTCAACATGACTATGTTATAAGGCAGATACCAACTTCAGCTGGTGAAAGAAGTTTATCACCCTAAAATAGCAAGCACTTTGGAGTAAAAGCAATTCGCAAAGGTATTTCTACTAGCCAAATATGGAAGAAAAAAACAAAAGTTTGTGGAAGGTTGTGCTTTATATTCCATTATAAAACCAGCCAACAACAAGCAGGGATTATGCATGCTTTTGACAGTACCTAGTAGACCATGGAAATCTATTTCCATAGACTTCAGTCAAAGTTTAGTGACAATAAAAAGGCAAAATGACTACACCAATGCAATAATGAATTTCTTCAGGAATATTGCAAGAGTGACCACAACACACAAAGCTCAAAATAAAGTTTTTGTAATTACTATTCTGTGGCTCAAAGAGTAATTCTTAGATGTTATCAATAAAATATATATAAAAATAGCAAAAACAATATAAATAATAATAGACATAAACAATGATTAATTAACTAATAATTAGTAGGGAAGAGGCATGTATCTACAGACATGACCACTCATGAAAGGGTACTTACTTGGCTATATATACAAGACCCTCACTCTCAATTGTATCATCATTCTTATTCATACATTTTAATATATATTATTGTATCCTCAATGGAGATCTTTATATTCCAAGTCTTTTGGAGTGTTTAACCTGCTATAACAAACCTTGTTCGCTACATTTAGTATCAGAGTTGTACAATCCTCTGGCCACACTCAACCGTTGCACAGAGTCAGTCTGACTCAGCCAGGTCTTTGGCCGTTAATATTCGTCAACATTGTTGTTGTTGAAGCGTTTCGCTACAAGAATTTTTGGAGTTTCTCCGTTTTAGCTATTAGGCCCTTGGCCATCTTAACAAAATATATATATATATATATATATATATATATATATTATAATTTTTAAAAAAATGAATTATAAGTCAAAAAAAAATTATAGAAATAAATAAAATCATAAAAAAACAAAAACGAAAAATCATATAAATAAAAAAATAAAACCATAATTGTGACTTTCGTTGTCTTACCGTTGTTGCATCCACGCCAGAAAGACGGCCACATAGCTATGGGTTGACAGCCCCCACAGATGCTGCCAGTCCTGCAGCCATCCAACCCATTGTCAACCACAACGAATGTTGCAGTTGTAGCTTGATCCGGGAACACTCGACTTTGAGCACGCTACCACTGAAATATCTCGCAACCCTCTACAATCGTCGAACTGCTCCACTAGACCCTGTTCACTGATGTCCGAAGTTTAGCTAACCTTCCCGCTCCCCCGTCTTGTGTTCCTCCACCACCCATCGCCACCGTCGCCTATCATTCTACCACCACTAAACCATATTGTTCGGATTGCCCTTAGCTTGCAACGCCCATCTTGAACGCTTCTACTCGGATTACTGATATCAAATCACCATCAAATGACAACAGTTTCTCCCAACCGTTGCCTCTATTCGGCCATCGCTTTATTGATGTTATCACAATTATCCACACTGATACACCAACCATCATACTACTCTACCTGTGGTTAAAATTAATTTTTTTAAGAGCAAAAATTACAGTGAGCAATTATATATTTTCTGCTGGGCTATGGTAATTCATAAGCTATATATATTCCGCTGGAAGTTACAAAGAATTTCAGGGATATAAATAAATTTAAAATAAATAAATAAATAAAAAGAAGAAGAAGAAGAAAGAAAGAGATAGTCAAAAATTAAAACGGCAGAATTCGTTAAGGATTAATACTAAAGTCCGAACGAATAATAAAGTTTTGAAGGTTTTAAAGAAAAAAATATGGGGTTCTTTTCAACATGTCCTTGTTGTTCAGAAGGATATTCTAGTTGCCAAGAGTCATTAAGAAATCAAAACGTCATCTGCACAAAATGTTACAAATTTTTTACTTTAGTTGAATGACTAAGTGATACAGAAAAACAATCATTATCAAGAGATATGAAACAATTAATGGCAACAATTGGGCAACAACATACAAATTTTAATAAGGAAATGAAGAAAACGGAATCCAAATTAGAAGATAAACGCCCATCATCACCCCTACAAAACGATGTAATCCAATTTACCAAGAAATTACAGTTGAAAGATCAAAAGAAAGACAAAGTAGCCAAACTTTGGCAAAACAAGAAAGTGTTACAATAGGAATATGAAGATCTTGCAGATATACATTAGAAAAAAGTAATGGAAAAGGACAAAGAAATTTCTCACCTCAAGGACCACGTTGAAAAATTAATTACACATGGTACAAACAAAGTTCGTCTACTCAGAGGAATGCTCTGATACCAAATGGTATGAACAAAGTTCGTACTTAAATCAAATACTCCAAAAGACTTGGAATATGAAGATCTTGCAGATATACATTACAAACAAATAATGGAAAAGGACAAAGAAATTTCTCACCTCAGGGACCACGTTGAAAAATTATTGCACAAGTCAAGAAAACTAAGGTCACGAAAAAAGGAACTCAAGAAGCGGTTATCAGAACAAGAAGAGGAAAATTTATGTTTAAAGAACCTTAATATAAAATTATTAAAACAAATCAAAGATCTAAAAGATGAAAAGTTTAAAAGTCAAAACATTGAAAATAAGGTTGATAAATCAGAAAGCAAAGAACTTTTACGTCTGAAAAACCATAATCAAAGTTTGCTCGCCCAAATTAATAAACTTAAGGATGATAAGAAATCATTAAAAGACAAGTGAGAACAACTTACTCAAGAAGAAGTATCAAAATCTCCAATCATAACAGTCCAAGTTGAAGATAAGGAAACTAATACCGATTTAGTAAATATCATAACTCAAGAAGAAGGCAAACCGGTTGAAGAAAAGATGCACTTAGATGTTGCAGTTCAGATGATAAACATCCCATGTGAAGGCTCTGTAACCAACGCAACAACACCGTCACCTGAAGTAAATTAGAATACCACCACACAAATGATAAGGGAAAGACAAACCAAAAGAACTCTTTAACTACATCTGAATCACAAGAACATACATTTCAATCAATCTACGAATCTGTATCACTCTGATCATAAACAACAAACTTATGTTCTGAAGACTACTAATGTCAGTACAATTTAGTCTTGTGATAACAATTCACACGAAGTATCCAGTAACCACAAGATTCCACAAAAGATTAATTTAGGAGGGTCACATCCATTCTGAGTGCGACGGTTTTGTTTATCACTTAAAAGATCATATCAACTTGTATCAACGAAGATGACAATTCCGAGACGAGAAAACATTCAAAACACGAAAAGAGATCAAGCCTTTTCATAAACAAGCTTTGAGGACAAAGCTTTTTAAAGGGGAAGGCAATGTTATGAATAATATATATATATAAAAATAGTAAAAATAATATAAATAATAATAGACATAAACAATGACTAATTAACTAATAATTAGTAGGGAAGAGGCATGTTTCTACAGACATGACCGTTTGTGAAAGGGTAGTTACCTGGATTTATATACAAGACCCTCACTCTCAATTGTATCATCATTCTTATTCATAAATTTTAATATATGTTATTGTATCCTCAAAGGAGATCTTTAAATTCCAAGTCTTTTGGAGTGTTCAACCTGCCATAATGGTCCTTGTTCGCTACATTAGATGCCACAGTTGGAGCCAGCTCATGGATTGGAAAAGCAACCTACACAAGTAATTGAGAATCAACAGAAACACACGTACCCATTATAGTCTAGAGATGAGGAAAGTACATAGAGAAATATGCTAGTGTTTCTCCAGTAACCTATTATAACCTATGTTAATAGGTTAAAACTTAAGAGACAATTATGCAGTAAGGCAATGGAAATCAAGGAATCTGTAATAATAGTGCCCTGAAGCACTCTGAAAAAAATTGGAAGACTACGGCTCCTTTTAATACTTCTCATAAGATGATTTTAGTGCCTAGTCAAGAATTGTTCAGTAAATTGTCTTGGGAGTTATAGTTCAGGTTAAAAAAGTTATTGGAACAAGCCAAGAAAGGTACAAATTGCAATTCACTAGTCTACAAATTAATAGATTTGCAGTTTAAATAGTGAGGCAGATATGTGGAGATTGAACTATCTAAAGATAGCATCTAGTTCAACTGAGATAGAGTCTAATCGTAGGGATTTATTTTAAATTTCTCCATTGATCTGTCTCTTGCAATTGAGAGCTATATTAGGCTCACTTATCAATACTCTGTTATTAACTTTACCTCGACCTTATAAAATATTTTGATTGTTTGAACTACACTAAATATCTAAAACAATAATATCACATTACAACTATTCTTGCAAATATGAATGCTTCTTGGACAATATTGTCATGTCGTAACAGTTTTCTTCTTAAGGCTACTTCAATTGCTCCATTAATTTCTAGTTTTAGGAAAAGTGTACATATTTATTGGTCAACTATGGTGCATTCTCTCATCCTAAGCATTTTTGGAAATCAGTAGTGGTAAAAAAGAAAAGGAAAGAAAAGAAAACTTCAAAAAGTGTTCTTGTTGTCAATGGGGTCTTAGTTCAGCATGAAAATGGCAGCATGTTAGGTCACCCACCAAGGCTTATATCTCCTACGGGCATAAATAAACTGTTGGGGCCAGGTGCAAGTCCTGGGTGATTTTGACAGAAGAGCACCCCATATTGAGCTAGCCTAGCTGAACAAAAGTTCTTGTGTTTAGTAGTTTTCCCTTTGAGGGCCATTTTGGTGCCCAACCTCTTCAGGCTATAGTTAAAATGCTTCATTTTGTGTTTAATTGAACCACTTTCAAAAACTGAAAAAGATTGCTCATGTGTAATTAGGGAGAAACTCCAGTGATCCCTACTTGGAAGAGTGGGTTGTATAATGGTAAAGGCCCATACAACTAAGACAGATTCTAATCCTAAGGATTTTCATCATTGTTACTATGCAATATATACATCTCTTAGACTTCTAGTTATGTTTGACTCATTTATCAGTACTCTACTACAATATTATATGTTAGCCTTAATACAATTTCTCTAGGAATTTTCACTATAATGAATATCTAGTAAATAAAATCTTCTGATTATTGCAATGAGAAGTTGCTACTAGGATAGTTTTATGATTTGATGCTACATCCCAAGCATTTCTAGAAAGTGTTGACCACTCCATGTCAACTATCCCATAGCTATACACTTTTTTGAGCAACGATTCCATCATGTCCAAGCACTCAGATGATCCACAGATTCATCATTATCAGCTATGTGTACACTGGAGCTTTATAAATCTATTTTGCATTTTTTAATTTAAATGATCCTAATAAGACAAATGTATGTAACAACATAGATAAATTTATATTTTTGATGATGATTTCTATCCTAGGAGGTTTTTAGTCTCATTGGTTCATGTGTGTTTCTAAACACGGATGATCGGCAGAGTTCTTCTCTCCAGCCTCACCCCAAAGCTAAGGTGGATTTTGTCATCAAGATTTTAAATGAGTCCATGTATTGAGTCTCTGTAAAAGTGATTTGGGAATAATTCTAACTATTTGGTTAGATTATTTTATTACAAGTCACTTAGTCTACTAGATCATATTTTGTGTCGCAGAAATGGATAATTATTGAGGGTCTATAACAAATGGGTATTCTCCCTTCATGTGTTAGAAATGTAATATTTCATGTAAAAAGTTTGGTCCCTCATAGTTAGACACTATGGCTAAATATTAGAGAGTTGAAAAAATTAATAATCCCCTCATGAGTCAATTAATTAAAATTTCTGGCTAAAATAAATTAAAATGCTAAAGCCAGAAATTTAATTAATTTAGATTCTAGGAAAAATTAAATTCTTCAACATTTAAAATTCATGGGTTTTAAAGTTTTTAATTTTTGGAGGTCCATGGCCAATGGAATATTGAAAATTTCAAGATATTTTGAACCCTTGGGCCATAGTAGTTAAGTCAAAGTCAACTTTTTGCGGCAAATAACTCAAAATAATCATGTTTGAGTTAATTAAAAGTGAAATTCGAATTTCCTCAAAAAGTAACTTTATTTCAACGGTAATGATTAAAAGATCATTTGATCTTCATCAACAGTTGAGATTGCTTTGATGGGGGTCAAGCCAACTAACCATTGGAGAATTTTTTTATAAATAAGAGGCCTCTCTCCATTATTTGGATCTGATTTCTGAATCGTGTACTTGCTCTAAGAAAGCTCTTGTAACTTTTTCTGGTTAATAAAATGCAAAGACTTTGGGGTTTTAGACCATTGTGTTCCTCTTTAGATTTATGTGGTAATATTATTCTTAATACTCTGCTTCTTTTATTTGCATTTGCTGGTTAATAATCTTTGAGGATTGACCTGTGTATAAGTATCTTACACAGATTTCTAAGTTTTTAAAATATCATTTTGATTTGATAAAAGTAGCAGGTATCTCTATTTCTTAATGATTTTATGATCATTTTTGAATCTCCATTAATCTAACAATCAAATCTAAGTGTGCAGAAGTTATCATTCAGGATTTGGGTGTTTGGGGAAGTCCTCAACTAGACCAACTGACTCTCAGTTTACAGAATCTAAAGAGCCCACTATGTTTTCTTAATTACTAAAGTTGTCTTATAAAATATTTTATTTGCAGGGTTGTTCTTAGGCTTGTGCCTCTTTAAAATTTCAAATTTACTTCTAAATTAGTGCAAAGTTTGTTTAAATCTGGCTAATAGAGGGCTTTGATCTGCAGATTTGCTAGATCTGTAGAATATTATTATATATTTGTAAATATCAAGTTTTCTAATTCATTGGGGTTTTGGGTATTTCATATTTTTGTATATACATGTTTTGGGGTTTGCCATATATTTTGTTTGTGCAGGAATAGATCTGAAGATTGCAAGTCATTTTTGTGGATTTTGGAAAGAGATCTAAGCCCCGAAGGGCATCTCCATTTTGTTTGCAGGTTGAAGAGAAATTGCAAGAGGATTGTGGGCAAATTTTTTAAAGGCATGGAGGCCTTGTGATGGCCATCTCCAGCTCCTTCTCGGCCTCCCTTCCATTCTCGACCTCCCTCCTTGCTCTCAGCCTTCCCCTCTTTTTCTCAGCATCCTCACCTCCCTCTTCTCCTCTCGGCCTGCCTTACGGCCCCCTCATCCTCGGCCTGCTCCCCTCTCCCTTTACCTTACAACCTGCTCCCTCACCTCTCCTCTTCTCCTATGTTTTTCCTCTCCCTTCTCGACCTTCCTATCCCTCTCTCCCTCATCCCTCCTCCTTATCGCTCCAGCCTTACGTCCTTCACTCTCGGCCTTCTCCCTCATCCACTATCAGCCTCCCTCTCTTCTCCTTCAAACCCTTCCTTCACCCTCCTTCATCACTAAATTTTCTCCATAAATTTCCCTAAAAAATTTAATAAAACTTTTAACAAAAAAAAAAAAAAATCACAAAAAAATTCTGAGTTGAGGATATCTAGTGATTTGGCAGCATAGCTCCAAGTGGTTTCAAGCCCCTAAGGGCTGACAGGTGCACACCCTCTAACCTTTCCTCATTTCATATTGAAAGCAAGGTTAATACTGACATAGATTTGCAATTAGCTAGAGTTTGACAGCAAATTAAATTTACATTTTTAACTGTCGTACATTGCACAGATATAAATTATCTTCAGTAACTTTTTGCATGCTAATTGACAAATCTCTGAACAAGAAATCACTGTTGTTCGGTAATTTATTTATGAATTTTTAGATCAAATGCATCAGTAGATTAGGAATAGTTAAACTCAAAAAAATTCTAAATAGTTAGTTATTAGTCTGTCAAGTGAAGTTTCTATTGTTATATATAGAAGAAATCTGAATTTTGCATGGTTATAGGACTGTTGATTTAAAATATATTGTTGGTATTAACATTTGATTTAAGAGAAGATTGTTATACTGATATTTCATTGATGTAATCTGAGTTTAAGTACTTAGTTTTATTTCTGAAGTACATTTGTTTTCACATGCTCATTTAAGAAAAATTAACTTAGTTTCACTTATGCATCCAATGGTCTTTGATTGAGTACTTCATGCAAATGGATTTCTATATTTAAAGAGTTTTATTTCCAGCATTTTACATTTCAGTGCTACTGTACATTTCAGTAATTACTTGTGCAGATTTTACATTTTACATTGCTGGTATAAGTATTTGTTTTCACAATAAGATCACCATTTTTCTGTGCCGCAAGTTAAATAACAATTAAGACATTTCAGAAATAATTTTAGGCCCTCATTTAACTAAAATTAACCAAGTCCCTGAATTTCACATAACTTTAAGTTTTGCATTTGCATATGAGAGTAAGTCATTCAGCAGTAGTTTCCCATCCTTTACTTGGACCTTATTTCCTCTGCAAAATAGTTGACTCCACAAGGCACTGGTATGATTTTCGTCAAAACTGAATTGAATCCTTCAAAATCTTGCACAATCTAAACAAGTATTGGTTGCTTAGTTGTGTCTCCCGAACTGGTTGTTTCCCAATTAGTGTTCATTCATTCCATTTCTATAGGGTCTACCCCCCTTAGTTTGCTATATAGAGACAGCTCAAACGGAGTGATTGGGGATCAGTGTGACAGCCCCCGATCTCAGCGGTTGTCGCGGTGCCTAGACATTCTGTGCGACAACAGAAAGCATTCAATAAAATTCAAGTGTCATTTTTGTAACAAAGTTGTTCCAGCAATTACGGAAAAAAAAAATGAGCTAAACCAGATTTGGACATGTGCCACTTGGCATAGTACTCAAAGATGGGAAACAAAATCCTTTTTGTATCAAAAAGGAACCCAAAAAGGGCATTCTAAATTTACAAAATTTCTATTACAATGATTCACGTGTAATATTTGTATTTTGCAGTCAACATATCCTCAAGTACCAAGCAAACTCAAACTCAACAGAACACAAATCATAATAGGTAAACAGTAAACCCTGCCCTTAGTGGGCACTGTAGATGTTAATCAGTTGACAAATTAATTAATACATGCTTAAATTAAACTAAAAGCTAATTCATATCAAGAATAAAGAACAGCAGCTTCATGGGCAGAGGAGTAAAACCTTTGTTGGGAAATATGTTCCACGGCCTAGTTGAATGAGCAGGCTGGTGTACCCTTTGCTTGCTAGGGCTGCTTTACATTCGATAGTGTCAACTGCCTTGACAAGGGTGTCAAAAGAAGTAGTACCAACTGTCACAAACACCGTTCTCTCTCTTTCTCTGTGTGCATCCATAAGTGCCCTCACTTCACCCAGGAATTAGTGCCAACCACAGAGTATTCTGTGCTTACAAGGATACATCCACTAACATAAATCACAGCTTACGTTTAGCCCTGTCACCTGTAACTCATGGAATGGAAGATAATCTCAAGTGAGAAATAGATCAAATGCTTTGTATGTCAATGTTAATGCGTTAATAATTCATAACACAATGAAAATTTGATTATTTTAAAAGAATGAATTTAGCGGTGAGTAAATATAGTTATTATAACTGAAATTTTTTAAGAGTCATAGCTTTGAGGAAAGAAAAGAGTCTTTAAGAGCAATAATTTTATAATAGTTGTGATTAAGGCTAGCATTTTTATTAAATAAGATGATGATTTTGTTAATATCCACAAGTGACAAAGGAGCTGGTCAATGAGACTCAAAAATTCAACCAGTTATAACATACTATGGGAGTGCAAAGGATTACACTAAGAAAACTAGAAGATAAAAAGATACAAGTGACTATAAGTATAAAGTAAAAGTAAATGTCAAAAAGATATAGCCATATATCATTTGGTAGGGATGTAAACTTAAAAGGGGGAGAATAAGTATATAAAAACACATCAACCATTGAAAAGGTGCAAAGAGTACCGAGAGTTGAGAGGGCTCAATTGTGTGAACCTAGGAGGAGCTCAAAATTAAAAACAACTAGCAGAAACTTCTTTCAAATTTAAGGCTGATGTCAATAATCTAATAATAGGAGTCTGGATGCCTGTAGTAGGCTGGCAAGTAGGCATGCATTGAAAGTTGGTGCCCCTTTGTGTCCTTGTGTAGGTGGGACATCCACCCCTGAATGTAGGGCTATATATATATATATATTCACTGATATGTTACAACTTCTGCCCAACTCTAGGGGATCTGTGAAACACTTAGGGCTTCCAAACGTTGAAATAAGCTTGGAGGAGGAGGTAATCAGCCACGATGGATTTGGAATGGTCCTTGAGCAACTTGATTGGTACAGTTATCATTTTGTTTTTTCAAGCTTATTGAAATGATTTTTCATTTCAATCTCAACAAGCAGTGTATGTTGGTTTCAACAAAATGATATTAGACGAAATAAGCATTAGTTGGTGTTCTATTTCATTATAGTTTTACGTAAGCGCAACAAGGTGGTTTTTATTTTAATCAATAAAATGTTTGTGATAGCTAGCTGTTATCTAAAATCTTAAAACATCAATTTATCCATGGCCTCAAATTCTGGTACTAACACAAGGCATGGTTGCAGGTGCACACGATGTTGACTAATGAGCCCATGTTTGTGCAGGCATGAGATTTCTCTCTTTGCTGCTATAGGCAGGCTGTCACTGTAAAGCCTGATTGTAATGTTCAAAAGGAATTAATTGGCCCAAGGGATGAAATAGCCTATCAATCTCCATAAGCTATACTATATAGTCATTGATAAAGGAGAAAACCCCAAAATACCCAATGTTTGGGCAGTGGAGGGCAAGTTTTGGGGCAGCTGGGGCAAAAAAAAAACCCATAATTGGGGTTTGCTATGAAACCCACTCAATTAATTAAGGAGGAGAATCCCCCACAAGGAAATCTATAAATACAAGAGAGTTAGAATGATTTGAGCATCATTGGATTAGATTAATTTGCCTCTGTTTTCCTTTGAGCCTGAGGCTCTAATGGTTTTAAGACCTCTTTTTCTGATTAGCTTCAGTGGAGGTGATCCCACACTATCTAATCTCTTTTGTCTAGTTTCGATGGAGTGATCCCACCCTACCTATACACTCCTTTCTTTGTTCTAGCACAGTTCATTGGAGCAGCCTAGTTTGGTTTAAGAGTTGAAGATTTACAGTGTTCTGGCAGAACATTTTTATCTTGAACAATTCGGACCTATCATGGAAGCAGCTCTCTAAGGTTAATTGACTGGTCAACAAGCAGCGTGGTTTGGATACCGCAGGGCCGCAGCCACAGGGCCACAGCCGCAAGGCTGAATTTCCTGTCTGGTACTGCCCTCTTAAGACTGCAAATCACCCAAAACAAAGTGACTGGACCCTACTGCAACTTCAGCCACTAATCCGTGAGGCCTTCCTGAGGCCATCTATTACAGTTCAACTCTGCTGGTATTTCCAGGACAAATCAGGCCCCAATACAGTAACAGTACAGCAGATAGCACTGTAGTAAGTGACACTCAGATTGGACAATATAGCATAGTCACATTTGAACATTGATTTGCTAAATTCTGATATTGCAAACAGTGCTATACTGGTAGATTGATTGGATTGGATACATTCACTATTGTGGACAGTTAACCCTATCTTCTGTGGTTTTTCTGAAGATTTATGTCACTGTCAGTAATATAGACAAATGCTATACTGTGCATCATTGGGTGAATTTACTGTCCAATATATTATTGAAGTTTGGTTGAAGAAATATACTACTGTTGAAGATCATTATGTTGTGCATTAAATTGACAGATGCCCACTATGAATAAATAAATGTGTCCTGTTGTTGAATCATTGGGAAAACCCTAGAAAAACATAATCCCTAGGGAAAGAAAAAAAATAGCCTAGGCCATTACAGTGGTATCAGAGCTTGCTGTCCTCCCAGACTGGAGGGTGTTTAAAGATGGAACAGTTGGAATCATTTTTTGGCAGAAGTTAGAGGAGCAGCAAGTAGAAACTATTAAAAGATTGCAAGAATGGAACCAAATGGCGCTTATAAAATTATAAGAGTTAGACAAAAGGGTTGCAACACCTCAAGAGGAGGAAATCCTAAAGAGCCAGTGGTGTCTGAAGCAATGCAGCAAGAGCATGTCATTCAGACAGAAAACATTCCTAGTGGTGGTTGTGCCAAGCGTAATTGTATTACCAATAAAGATGAAAGAAGTTGGCTAAATCTCAGGAAGCAGGATGGTCTTCTGAAGGAAGGGGACACGCTAAGGAGGCAACCTGTTGTACCGAGCAATGGAAACTCCGTGAAATTGGTTAATAAAAATGATGGGCTCCAGATGTTGAGCAGCTCTAGCATTCCAATTTTTGCCAGAGATGTTTGTAATGCTTATTCTGGAAAGATGATGAATGGGCAACTGATAATGGATCTCAATATGAGGATGGAAAATATCTTTTTCCAGATGCAGACAAAAGTGTGCGTAATTTGTACACTCTACACAGTATATTGGTCCATGGCAGGAGTGTTCAGGGTGGCCATTATTATGCATTTATTAGTCCCTCTCTCTTAGATCAGTGGTACAAGTTTGATGATGAATGCGTTACAGAGAAAGATGTTAAGAAAGTTCTGGAAGAACAATATGGTGGTAAAGAAAAGCTGCCACGGACAAATCCTGGGTTGAACAATACTCCATTTAAGTTTACAGAACATTCAAATTATTAGATGCTTGTCTATGTTAAAGAGTGTGGTAAGGACAAGATTATCTGCAATGTCAATGAGAAGGATATTACCAAGCACCTAAGGGTCAGACTAAAGAAAGAACAAGAGGGAAAGAAAAGGCAGAGGCACATCTTTATACAACTATAAAGGTTGCCCGCAATCAAGATTTTTCTCATCAGATTGGTAAGGATATATATTTCGATCTTGTCAATAATGATAAGATCCGGCGTTTTGGATTCAGGAGCAATGTCCTTTCATCTCTTTCAAGGAAGAAGTTTGGGAAAGAATTTGAGGTTCCAGAACAATTTCAGCAGTTTTGGCTGTGGGCTAAGCGTCAAAACCACACATACCGTCCTAACAGGCCCTTAACACAACCGAAGGAATCCCAATCTGTTGGCAACCTGAGGGAGACTTCAAACAAGGCACACACTGCAAAATTGAGATTACTTCTGGAAGCCAAACATGGTTTGGATTTTCGATTGCTCCCACCTCCTGATAAAACAAAAGATGATGTACTTTTGTTTTCAAACTCTATGATCCAAAGAGAGAAGAGCTCAGGTATGCCATGGTTGGTTTTCCATCAGATGAGGAAATTGATGTTTTTGAGGAAAACAAATTTAAACCAAATGTCAAGTGTGAACCCATTGAAAAGAAAGTTACCTTTCGATCTAGCCAGCTTCTAGATGGGGACATCATTTTTTTCACAGATTCCTTGCATCCGAAGATGAGGCAGAAGCAGGCAAAAGCATAGAGAATACGGAGACAGGAGTAGAAAAAAACATATCAGCAGCAGAAAATGTAAAGATGGAAGTTTATGGTGCAGTTGCAAGCTTGGAGTGGGAGTTCCAAGGCAGGGAAATTGACGGTGCAATCAAAGATTCAAAATTTGACTGGCAGGAATCAGGATATGGAAATTGATGACACAGCCAAGGGCAGAGAGTCTAAGTGATGCAGAAGCAAACTAATGGTGTAGTCAAATGTTTGGAATGTAATCTGCAGGACAAGGAAACAGATTGTGCGGCTGGTGGCTCGGAGTGTAATCAGTGAGACATGGGAACATCTGCTGTAATTGAAATCTTAGACTGTGAGCAATAGGGAAAGGATACAATGGAAGATTCATCTGCATAAGCTGTCAGAGAAGTTGATATTGGACATTTTAGTGCTGAGTTGGATGGTAGACAAAAAGAAGCATACCAAGTCCAAGTCTAAGTCCGTATCCCTCATTAGAGACTTCAAGATTCTGATCTTCATCCTGAAGAATGCTCAAATACATCCTGTTTCATTGAAGTTCTGGTTCACTCCAATGTAGAAAATTCTGTGATAGCAATTCAGAAGTATAGAATTTCAAATGACGATAGAAAAACTATTAACGGGAGTAACGATGGGAAACTATATGTTTTTAATGAAAATTCATCGAGCAGAAGCAATTTGGTTCCATTGTTCAGTGCTAAGGAAGAGATAAACTTGCGGAATCAAATTTCTGAGAAGTAGATACCACCAGCTGCAGAGAATATTGACTGTCTGGAATCAGATACAATAACTACTATGGAATCATTTTTAAACAAGTATGTGGGGAGGAAGCTGCGTGTGAAAGAGGACGATGGACCTGACATATACACATTCTTGAGAGATTGGAGAGCCCACCTCTTAGTAGAATACTCCAAGAATAAGTTTGCTTGCAAAGTATTGGACAGACTCATTCATGATGGCAGGTACAAGGTGGAAAACAAAATTATCTTCTATGAAGGTGAGATTTATTTTGTCCCCAAATCTACACTCAGAGAGAAACTCATTAGAACTACACATGACAAACCAGAGGAAGTTTCTCACCCTCAGCTCAAGAACTATACAACAGCGTGTATAGAATAGATTGCTGGTGCAAATGGAGGCCATGAAGAAGAACAAATTGTAGTAGCAGACCCCTCCAAAAAGCTTAAGGGAAGCAGCACAGGTCGCACTAGTCATAAGGAGTGCTTCAAGGAACGTGGAAAAAGGTACGCAGCAACAAAAATGCCTCTTAGATTAACCAAAATTACAGGAAGAAAATATCTGATCCATGGAAATAAGATGATTTTCAGCCCACCTCCAAGTCAGGTAGTCATTATGAAGGCTGCCAAATCATTCTTGTCGAAGGAAAACAACTGCAAAAATTCGAGAGAAATTGCTGCCATTGCATCTTCGCAGTTTGATGGGTTGTTCTCCCACACAGTGCTAAAGATTTTCAATGGCCCCCCATGCCTAGAAGACAACACGGTAAAAATTGGTAATAAGTCACCTTCAAGGGAAAAGGAGCCAGCAGCAAAGCATGGACAGCATGTGGAAAATATTGCAAAGGTTTCACTACTTAAGGGAGAATCCACCACCAACAAACTGTTTCTAAAGACTTACATCAGTATCTTTTAACCAGAATTCACTTATGATGAAACAAGTGAAAACAACAGCTATGGCGTGATGATGATCCCTGCTGGCACGTTAATTATCAGGCAAAGGAAGGAAGTTACAAAGGCTGAAGAAGAGTTTTTGGAAGGGCAAATTTTGTTGCACCCAAATTTGTCATTGCTTGGGGACAAGCAATGTCAGGAAGGGGGGACTGTAATGTCCCCAGGGGATTAATTGGCCCAAGGGATGAAGTAGCCTATCAATCCCCATAGGCTATAGTCTTTGATAAAGGGGAAAACCCAAAAATAACCAATGTTTGGGCAACAAAGGACAAGTTTTGGGGCAGCTGGGGCAAAAAGGCCCAAAATTGGGCTTTGCTATGAACCCCACTTAATTAAGGAGGAGAAACCCCCAAAAGGAAATCTATAAAATAAGAAAGTTAGAATCGTTTGAGCATCATTGGATTGGATTAATTTTTCTCTGCTTTTCTTTGAGACTGAGGCTCTTAGGGTTTTAAGACCCCTTTTTTTATTAGCTTCAGTGGAGGTGATCCCACCCTATTTAATCTCTTTTGTCTAGTTTCGGTGGAGTTGATCCCACCCCTACCTAGACACTCCTTTCTTTGTTCTGGCACAGGTCATGGGAGCAGTTTGGTTTGGTTTAAGAATTAAAGATTTACACTGTTCTGGCACAACATTTTTATCTTGAACAATTCGGATCTATTCTGGAAGCAGCTTTCAAAGGTTAATTGACAGGCCAGTAAGCATCCCTCAGCAAGCAACAAGATTCTGGCGACAACATTTGTCTGGGTAACGAGGTTTGGAGACGCAGGGTCATAGAGCTACGACCGCAGTGTCGTTGCCACAAGGCCGCAGGGCCAAATTTCCTATCTGGTACCACCGTCTTAAGACTGCAACTCACCCTAAACACAGCGACGGGACCCTACTGCAGCTTCAACCACTAATTTGTGAGCCCTTGCTGAGGCCATCTATTACAATTCAAATCTGCTAGTATTTCCTGGATGAATTGTGCCTCGATACAATAACAATACAGTAGATAGCACCGTAGTAAGTGACACTCAGATTGGACAATATAGCATGGTCACATTTGAACATTGATTTGATAAATTCTCATATTGTAAACAGTGTTATACTGATAGATTGATTGGATTGGATACATTCACTATTGTGGACAGTTAACCCTATCTTTTGTGGCTTTTCTGAAGAATTATGTCATTATCAGTAATATAGACAAATGCTATATTGCTCATCATTGGGTGAATTTATTGTCCAATAGCTTATTGAAGTTTGGTTGAAGAAATATACTATTGTTGAAGATCATTATATTGTGCCTTAAATTGACGGGTGCCCACTATGAATAAATAAATGTGTCATGTTGAATCATTGGGAAAACCTTAGACAAACATAATCCCTAGGGAAGGAAAAAAATACCCTAGGACATTACATTGATATGCTTGCACGTTAGGTGTTTTACTACATGAAACATGGTTATGTTTTCCACCAAGGTTTTGGGATGGTTTTTGGATCTTTCTAATTTTGGCTTTTAGTTTTTCTTCTTAGTAAAGGTTTCATGTGAAGAACTTGAGAGGAGATGTATCCTTATTATCTAAGAGGAGATAAATTCTACCATGTGAAGAGAAAAATATGTGCAAAGCACATTGTTTGTATCAGTCCATCAATAGAGGTGATCCACATAAACTGAAATGAATGCAAAAGTGTAACAACCGGCAACAATTTATGTAAAAGAAAGTGTAACAACCAGCAACATTGTTCTTGAATTGCGCGATACCTCTCCCTTTAAGCCATTTGGTTGAGGCATTTAGGAAAGAGGAGATAAGCCAGCTCAAAAGTAATATATCCACTCCTTCGTAGTTATCACCACATCTCTCTAACATACCCCTTTGTCCACCATCGAGAGCATGTGGTACCTAGGAAAACACAATTTCTCGTTCCTCTGTATTCTCATACACAATTTTTCCTTCACAATTTGAACCCCAGAGATCGACTTAGCTCATTAGTCTATGATAACCAATGGCCCGTTGAATATTCATTGACCATTTGCACAGACCAACAGTCTGTCAACCACCTGTTGACCATGTATGTGGATCAGCGATTTGTTGATTTCCCATTGACCATGTACATAAATCGACTGCCTATCAACCATATTCATGAATTTACTACTCGTTGACTTCCCATCAACCATTCAATTCGGATTTATTATCCGTCGACTGTATACATAGTTGACTACTAGTCAATAACCATGCCCTGCTTATGGTGCAATTGCAAAGTCTAACAGGAATTAGAACAATACATAATACCTAACACACATAAAGAACATGTGCAACAAAATTATTAAATTAACAACAATGATTATCAAGGTGATTACATCATGATCAAATAAGAAACACAGGAAACACAAGAATGCTTATCTTTAATTATCCACTGACTGGTTACAGACCTCAGACATTCCATCTAGCCACAGACTTCACTGTGCTAAATATCTCAACAATGGGTCACCCTCAAGCTAGAGCTATGACTCCAACAGGGCAAAGGCTCATCTAGAGCCAGCTATAGTCATACATATAGTACCAACAAGTACTAGGCCAAGTACCAACTCCAACAGCCTCCATAACTACAATTCTGCATCCCCTAGCCTACACAAGCTGAGGTAGTGCACCCCTTCTCTGCCTCTTCAGTCCACCAGGTTATGCCACTACTCTTCTTGGGCTTGCAACACAAACCAACCAGGAAATCTCAAAGAACTATAGCTTCGAGAGTTCCAACTACCTGAAGGAGTCTTCCAAACAACCCTTAGGCGGCAGGCCTCGCACTTGGCAATTCTACCCAACCAATTCACCCTCCAAGCTCTAGCCTTACCCAAGATGAGCAAGGCGAATTGGCCACAGAATTTTGCCAAGGAATTTAATACAAGTTTACCAAGTTATAGGCTCAGTGGCTCTCCAAGCTCATTTAACCTCCATTCTGTAGCACAAACCAACAATGAACGAGCAATGAACCAACACAATACTAGGGAGCAGGAGTGGTTGAAAGATCATGGAATGATTGAGAGAATGATGGGAACAATGAACAAGCAATGAACCAACAAGATACTAGGGAGCAAGAGTGGTTGAAAGATCATGGAATGATTGAGAGAATGATGGGAACAAGAATTTTGTATGCATGTGATATTTTTGCCAAGTTTCACATGAGGAATTCACCCCCACCACTTGGAAACTCACACAAACCACTTCCCCTTCAATTTTTGGACTTAGGCTTATGTCATGTAGTTGTCTTCATAACTTTGGGTTATATTCACAAATTGCGTTTGGAATATCATATTATTTTCATGGCTTATCAATCATGTCATGGTTCCACTCTCTCAACTTTTCCTCTTGTGGGTCCTAGCCCCCATCTCTTATGTCTAACTTGGTCCGCAGTAGTGATGTATTTTATTAATATGGGTGTGACTTACATATTACATTGTTAGGCTCGTTGGCCTTAATTGCATAGGAACTCTAGACAAACATATAATCATAGATACACAAGCCCCAAAACAAATATATACACATGGGCACATAGGCCCAACACAACCTGGCTCACTAGCCTAATAAAAATATGTACAAATACAACATAAGGGTCAAAATGGGGTAGCTAAATCTCTATCTTTTAATCAGAAAATGATAGGTGGCTTCTCTTTTGAAAATTTGATGAAGCCTCAACGGAATCTTCCTTTTCCTCTCAATCATCAACTCTTTCAGCAGAGCAGATCAATTCTCTCCATTTTTGCTTTGACCATTGGGAACTGGATTAGACAGAAAGGTCAGCTCTATTTCACAGAATCATCATTAATGTTGAGATCGAGGTTGCAGGGGAGCGTCACCCCCTGACCTCCCTCCCGCCCACCCTTGCACCCACTCTAGAGAGCATGCTCCAAATAGAAGCACTCAAGGAGTGACCTAGGGAGCGCGTCCTACAAAAAGAAAAAATCACTCCCTAGTAGATTTATTTTCTTTTCTTCACAAAAAAAAAATGCTCTACTGTTCAACAACCTTATAAAAGTATGCGACAAAGCTATTAAGAAGGAAAAGGGTTGGAACAACAAATTTTACATGCTCCCATTGTAAAACAACCTACACTAGTTCATATACTTGGGTAAGAAAACATCTCTGCAAGATTATGCCATGTGATGAAAATAACACTGTATGAGTCAAAACTTGTGATCAAGTGCTAGCAGAAGATAGGAATAGATACAGAATAATACCCAACTGCAATATAATTCCCTCATACAAACTGAGGGTTTCCTTCTAGGACCAAAAACTCTAAAACTTTTATTGTTGTTGATTTGGGGTAGCATCAAATGTGCTCTAGCCACGAAATTTGGTGGAGAAGTTGGGGCACATGAGATCTTCAATACCCAGAAAGGGTTTGGGCAGATTCTAAGTAGTTCAGGAGATATTAAAATAATTAATATTTTTAATGGAGCCCCTAAGTCTAAACTTAGGGAAAATAAAATATTAATGTGTATTGATATGAAACTTTGTTAGAATGGTCCAAAAGACATGAATCAAGCCAGATTTAATCTTAGTTGTTGATTAGAGACTTAATCTCGGCCGTTGATATGTCAAAAGGAAAAGTATAAGAGGAGGCTTGAGGGTCACTTGAAAAATACACCAGAGTGATCAGTGATTCTATTCTCTAGAGTGGGGTTTGCTAAGAGAGATAGAATTAGTCATCGGGAGATGCAACTGAGAGGTATTTGAGTACAAAGAGACATAGATAGTGTCAGGAGAGTAGGGCAGTAGCCGGGGAGAGTGATGCAAAGCCAGCCAGGGCCACGCAAAGGCAGTCGGGAGCTACGCAGAGCCTCAGAGAGGCTAACATTGCTAACACAAAGGGCCAAAGGGTTGACGCAGGGCCTCCTAAGGCTGACATAGACCCAACCGGGGTGACGTAGGGCTAGCGTGGGACAAAGAGGGCCTGACGCAGTCCAGAGAGAGGCTGACGTTGGGGTTTTTGGGGCAGATTGGTGCTGAGTAGTTGCCGGAAGGACTATCTGGGGTTTCAGCCAAGAGATTTGTCAGAAACTGAGAGGTATTACTACCAAGGAAATTCTCTGTTGGGTAGGCCAGTTTCGGCACCCAAATTGTACTCTGATATTGCTTAATAAAAAAACCCTCAGATAGTTGCACCGGTTTTCCCACATTGGATTTTTCCGAGGACATTAGTCCAAAAATAATGGTGTCATATGGTGTGTTTGTTCTGTTTCTTTTAGTTGTTGATCTGTAATATGTTGAGCATGCACTAGTGTTTATTTTCAGTATTTACATAATAACTTGTTAAGGAAAATAACAAGTAGGTAGGAATAAATCAGATAAAGTGCATGGAGGGTTTCTAAGTTCTAACTAAGTAAGCTTAGAAATTTCAACATGGTATCAGAGCGTGATTGCGGATCACAGGGGGACTAAGGACATCAGCCGAGCAAAGCAATAGCAGCAAAAAACCGTTGTCCCGAGGTGACAGAAGTTGTTTCTAGCAGAGCAGCAATAAGGGAAGGGTGATGCAGTGCCTGCGTCATCAAGGGTGAGTCGAGAAGAGGCAGCGCAGAAGCTAAGGAGGCAAAGGGAGACTCACACAGAGCCACGCAGTGCCTGGGAAGGCTGACGCAATTCGCTGAGGAGGCCAGATTGCTGGTGTCGGGATTGCGCAGAGCCTATGAGCTCTCACCTTCAAGTTGTTGGGATTTAGAAGGCTATGGGAATATTGCAGAGTGGAGCTGGTGAGGTACTGTAGTCAAAACAGTACCTGACAAAGCAAGGCCAGAGGAGTTGCTACCGAGGGTTTCTAGCCGAGGAACCCGGATCAGTGGTGCGGTTGCACAAGACGATCAGAGTAGCGAGCATCTCGACAGCGACATAAGGATTTCCAGGAGGGAAATCAAGACTCAGAGGGAGTCCAGAAGAGAACTTCCAGACGGGAAGTAGCGACTCAGAGGAGTCGAACAGAGAGCTTCCAGGAGGAAAGTAAAGGAGCATCATGGCACTACACGGAGTAAGAGACCAGGATAGACTGGATGGAGTGTCGAACTTCGCTGTCTGGAAGGCCAGAATCTTATTCATACTTGACAGGAATCATGTCAAGAACTTCGCTATGAAGGTAATAGCTATCCTAGTCGACCCCAATGATAATGACAAGTACGAGGAGGCAATGGCGAGGGCCAAGTGGCAAGAGCATTATCCTTGACGAGGTCAAAGATCATGTAGTACCACACATAGCCAAGAAGGAAACAACATTTGAGATGTGGGAGGCTCTCAAGAAGTTGTACCAGCATACTTCTATGCAGAGAAGAATGTTGCTTGAGAATCAGTTGAGGTCGTATCATATGAAGAAGGGAGAACCGATTGACACCTTCCTCGGAGGACTGACTGAGATCCGAGATCAATTGACTACTATAGAGGCGACATTGGATCAGGAGTTGATGGTGAGGACAGCCCTGAATGTTGTCTCAGAAGACTGGGAGGTATTTGTCCAGAGTATACTGGGCAGAGGGACTCTCCCACCTTGGGACGAGATGTGGGCAACTCTTCGCCAAGAAGAGATCAGACGGCAGTCGAAGATGGGTAGCAGTAGCAAGGGGATCTAAGTCAAGCAGGAGGAGGAAGATGTGGCCCTAGCATCTGAGGGAAAGCAGGAAAAGTGGAAGAAGGATCTCTCCAAGATCAAGTGCTTCCACTATGGGGAGCTGGGTCATTATGCGACCTAGTATCCAAGGAAGAAGAGTAAGGGAGAGTCTTTCGAGACTAAGGGGGCGCCAACACGAGCAGAGAAGGAAGTTTTAACAGACGATGATTGTGCCATGAGTGCACATGCGCCACTTGAGAAGAATTGGGGAGACATCGAGCTGTAGTCAAGCGAACTGCAGGCGATGAGGAGCAAGATCCTCGAGGTACCCAACCTCTTGGATTAGACCTTGCTATGGGAGCCCCGAAGAAGAGTAACAGGACTGGCTAATGTGGGTAGAGACGGATGCGGATGGAGCGGTAGAGAGAGCTACAGTGCAGGTGTCACGCCCCCAAGCCGACGGTAGTCTTTCAACCGCTTTTAGTGAGGTGCGGCACCACCGAACACTTTCTTTTCACCAATACTTATGTTCATGGACTACGCCTAACCATATGTCCTACTTAGTTTGTGTTTCTCAACTAAGTAATTATTATGTTATCTTTATACCAATGAACACCCATACACATTCATTATCATCAGCAATTATACAAGAGAACACAATTGCACAGTATAAAGGGAGGGGCAACTCTCTGAACAATGAGTCTGCGCGAATAATATATTATACAATCTTTCTTTGTTACAAAGCTTTACAAGTATACTTAGAAAACACCAAGCTTCATACTTAACCAAAATTACAACTTCATCACACCTTTGTGCGATAACCAAGATTTCCTTGCCCAAGTCGGGCGAGCGCGTCCTCACACGAGCTGCCAACCAAACTTCACAACCGAATCTTGTTTCATGCACGACAGGCGGGTGACTTCACCAAGTCACCAAGACACCTTCTTCACACCCGGCTTCACCAACGTTCCACCATTTACAACTTCGCACCGGCGGGTGACTCCACCAAGTCTCCACCGTTTACCAACCGGTGGGTACTCCTACCCGCACCCTTACCCAAAACCAAGACAACGTGTTACCTCCATGCGGCCTTGCCCAAGAGTGGGCGCATCACTGTGCTGCACCTTCCCTTCTATTGCTGCGGCTACACTTAAATCTGCGCAATTCTCCTTTGTTTGGATAATGAGCGAAGTTCGTTGCCTCAAATGATCCCTCCACGCGCATAATATATACGCTCCACGGATGGTTGTGCCACCCCTCGGCCGACCTTCATTTTATCATTCAACTGACGCCTTTCAATTATCTTCCCATGTGGTCGGCCCATCGGCCAACGCTCCAAACATAATCCTTCAACCGTCGGCTTATTTCGATGAACGCCCATGCTATCCACCTTGTAAACATATGACTCGCTCCTCACTTGCATGCGCGCTCCAAGTGTTCGCTTAGTCATCTTTCGTTAGCTCGCGCGCTCAACCTTCGCACTTTGCACCGGCGGACGAGTCAAGAACTGCAGGTCCTTACATCCTCCTCCACCTGAAGTCATTGTCGTCCTCGACAACATGCCATCCTGGTAGCCATCCACCAAGATCAAGATTTTTATACCCAAACAGTCTTATCCATGATATCAATTCCTCCACATACTGTAAACATCTCTGCAACATATGTAGAACTACCATCTCCAACATGTCTCGTCCTCATCCTGTAGTCTTTCATCATATGCCAACACACTTCCATCATGTGCCAACGTTGCCTCGTCCTGATAGTCACATCTCTCTGCACATTGGTATCCCTCATGACTCGAACTAGTTGGGTAGCTAATCCAACCTACATTCAAACCACAAGAATGCACATCCTTATGTCCCCATCAGTCTTTCCTTGACTTCTGCTACATCTCGGACTCATCAAGAATCTGTCCAATTCCCATGCTCAGGTCCATGGAATCTCCATCCCATCTGCAACATGTTCAGCCCATGGCCTTGTTGCACAAGAGCGTACAACCTCTCCATTGACTCATACATCTCCATGTCACAACAACATCTGCACAACATCCTTTGCTTCGGCATTCCCCATAGAATGTGCATGAATGACACCTCTACACATGCTCTTGCATAATGTCCCTGCATAAACTGCCATGCTCCATATCTCCAACCTGATGTCCATGACTCTAGTTGTCCATGATGTCCAACCCATATAGACTCCATCCCAACATCTAGCCATCTGCATCAAAGTCTGCAATCTTTCATAAAGAAGCCTCCTCCAAGGCCCCTTGCTAAGTTGGTGTAGCCCCTCCCAAACAAGGTCCCTGCACCAAACCTTCCCCAAGGTTGTCTATAGAGAAAGGAGGGCCAGGAAGTTTCCTCCCTGACTCTCATCCACCCATGTATCAGATTGATGTTGTGTCCTCAAGTATCTGTGCACCGCCTCAATCTCCTCACATGTACACCTAAGCTCTCTAAGCTTGTCCTTCGTCAACTGAAAGTCATATATACCTACAAAAATCCACTATACCAGCCGGATCTCTACCTTCATAATCCTCTCCAACCACTGCTTCTGAAGTAGTACTCGGATTCCCTTCTTTTGCAACTCCATTGTGAAGATCATCAGTAGAAGATGTCTCTGTCAAGTGCTTCAAGGTTCGTGAGATTGATCTCCCACTTGCTTCATTCTTCCTCGCTCTTGCAACGAAGTCAATCAACTTCCCTTCCTTCGTTGTTTGAGTCATACTCCCAAGTCCTCTTTGCTCCACATCCTCATGCTTCACATTCGGATCTTTGGGATACAAAGTCATAGAATTCATCCTCAGTTTATACCCCAAGCAACTCCTATTGATCGGAACCATCATGGTTCTTCCTTCAGTTGTGATCAAGAGAATGTCCCGGTCCACCATTGGTATGGCTTGTGCAAGTCTCATGAAATCTTGCCCCAACACCATAGAATGATCATCCATGTGCACAATCCTCAAGTCCAACTTTCCAAACCACGATCCCGCTCTCACCTGAGTGTTTTCCATCACACCAATAACAGCTTTCATGGTAGAGTTGACTGCTTTGAAAGCACTCCATTCCCTCTCCATCTTTGCTTTCTTCCCAAAAGACTTTGTTACCTTCCTGCTTAAGAAGCTATGAGTAGCTCCCGTATCCACCAAAGTTGCAAACCTTTTGCCTTTCATGGTCACCTGCACAAAACTCAGCTTCAAGGCATCACCTCCTTCTGTCGGCTTTATCTTGTGTCTTACAAGTTACATCAGCGACCTTCTTCAAGAATTTGGCCTCAGAAGTGTCAATTGGCTTGTGTTCCAACTTGACATTCCTCTTAAGGTACTTCACTTCCTTGCTTGGCTCTTCTAAGCAACTCGATCCTGGTCTAGCTTGATTCCCTTCAAGCTTGTCCTTCATCACATTCTGCTCAAGTGCACCAACCAAGTATCCATTGACTACTTCCATAGAACTAAGCTTCCAAACATCCTCTGGATTGTCTCAGTAGTGAGTTCCCAGCTTGTCAATGTAGTCGAGTTCTTCCTGCTCAATTACAACAACCTTCTTACCAAGAAGCTTCCTCTTTATCTCCTCCTCAATTTGCTTGACTTCAGCTTCCACCATGGCACTCTTCTTCCTTAACTGGGCTCTTTTATCCAAGAGCTCTTGAAGACCAAGACCACATCGTCGAATCTCCTCATCAAGTTCCTTGAGTTCACCATCTATCGTACTTCCGCATTGGCTTTTGAGTTCTTCAAGTTCCTTCCATAGTTCCAAACAGCCTTCCCAAATCTTCATATTCTCAGCCTTCATCGGAACCCCATTAGAACTCCATCAACCCATCTGTTCTAACACTTTGTACCGGAAGACTTCACCTGCATTATGGCTAGATTCACCTGTCGTAGGTTCATCCACCATCTTTGCCTTTCAGCCTTCTCCAAGTTCCCTGCAAAACACGAACCAGCGCTCGTTCCACTTGTATGCGAAACCAGCTTTCTTCACCTGCAAGTACCTGTCACCAACTGTCATCAACTGTCAAGTGTATATACACCTGCTTCACCCAGCTTCCTGCAAGACACCTCCAATTCTTCAGACTAGCTCTGATACCAACTGTCATGATAGTGCAGTAGGATCAGCACTTCATCATCGACCCGAACACGAGCTCTGATACCCCCTGTCACGCCCCCAGGCCGGCGGTAGTCTTTCAACTTCTCTTAGCGAGATGTGGCACCACCGAACACTTTCTTTTCACCAATACTTATGTTCATGGACTACGGCCTAACCATATGTCCTACTTAGTTTGTGTTTCTCAACTAAGTAATTATTATGTTTCCTTTATACCAATGAACACCCATACACATTCATTATCATCGGCAATTATACAAGAGCACACAATTGCATAGTATAAAGGGAGGGGTAACTCCCTGAACAATGAGTCTGCCCGAATAATATATTATACAATCTTTCAATGTTACAAAGCTTTACAAGTATACTTGGGAAACACCAAGTTTCATACTTAGCCAAAATTACAACTTCATCACACCTCCGTGTGATAACCAAGATTTCCTTGCCCAAGTCGGGCGGGCGCGCCCTCACACGAGCTGCCAACCAAACTTCACAACCGAATCTTGTTTCGTGCACGATGGGCGGGTGACTTCATCAAGTCACCAAGACACCCTCTTCACACCACACTTCACCAACGTTCCACCATTTACAGCTTCGCACCGGCGGGTAACTCCACCAAGTCTCCACTGTTTACCAATCGGCGGGTACTCCTATCCGCACCCTTACCCAAAACCAAGACAACGTGTTACCTCCGTGCGGCCTTGCCCAAGAGTGGGCGCATCACTGTGTTGTGCCTTCCTTTCTATCACTATGTCTACACTTAAATCTACGCACTTCTCCTTTGTTTGGATAATGAGCGAAGTTCATTGCCTCAAATGATCCCTCCACGTGCATAATATATACGCTCCACGGATGGTCATGCCACCCCTCGGTCAACCTTCATTTTATCATTCAACCGACGCCTTTCAATTATCTTCCCATGTGGTCGTCCCATCGGCCAACGCTCCAAACGTAATCCTTCAACCGTCGGCTTATTTCGATGAACACCCATGCTGTCCACCTTATAAACATGACTCGCTCTTCACTTGCACGTGTGCTCCAAGTGTTCGCTCGGTCATCTTTCGTTAGCTCGTGCGCTCAACTTTCGCACTTCGCACCAACGGACGAGTCAAGAACTGCAGGTCCTTAAGCAAGAGTCCCGAGACAGCGCGAGGCTAGCAGGCTGCAGCAGTGCGAGAGGCACAGGAGTGTTGCACCAGTGCAGGATGGCACAAAGAGGTGTGCAACGATGCGAGATGCAGGGAGTTGTTTCAACAACATAGAGGTCAGAGAAGGAGCACTTGTCAGCAACAGATGGAGCTTCAGCATTAATGAGTGTCTCTAACCCAACAAGGAGGTCAAATTGGGAGATCAGTTACTTATTTCTCAATAACTGAGTTGCAGTGCAGTAGTGGACAGCACGATGCAACATGATGAAAGGAGGTGCATTGCAGATGCAATGCTGGGAGAAAGGACCAGCAGCAATACGGATGCAGAGGGAGTTGATGTACAGATGCAACAGTGGCAATGGCAGAACCATGGGCAGCATTACAGGATGCAGCAGTGCAGAGGATGTTGGACAGGAAGGCCTAGCATCAGCACAGGTACTGATGTCAGATGATCAAAGTAATACTCAGTGAGGATTATTGCTAGAGCACAGTCTTCGCTAAGAGGGAGTGTTGATTTGGGGTAGCATCGGATGTGCTCTAACCACGAAATCAGGTTCAGGCACATGAGATCTCCAATACCCAGAAAGGGTTTGGGCAGATTCTAAGCAGTTCAGGAAATATTAAAATAATTAATATTTTTAATGGAGCCCCTAAGTCTAAACTTAGGGAAAATAAAATATTAATGTGTATTAATATGACAATGTGTTAGAATGGTCCAAAAGACATGGATCAAGCCAGATCTAATCTTAGCCATTGATTAGGGACTTAATCTCGGCCATTGATATGTCAACAGGAAAAGTATAAGAGGAGGCTCAAGGGTCACTTGGAGAATACACCAGAGTGATCAGTCATTCTATTCTCTAGAGCAGGGTTTGATAAGAGAGATAGAATTAGTGATCGGGAGATGCAGTTGAAGGGCATTTTAGTACAGAGAGACAGAGAGGTAGAGATAGTGTCGGGAGAGTAGCGCAGTAGCCGGGGAGAGTGACGCAAAGCCAGCCAGGGCTCATGCAAGGCCACGCAGAGGCAGCCGAGAGTTGCACAGTGCCTCAGAGAGGCCAACGTTGCTGATGTGGAGGGCCAAACGCCTGACGCGGAGGGCCAAACGCCTGATGCAGGGCCTCCTAAGGCTGACGCAGACCCATCCGAGGTGACACAGGGCCAGTGTGGGACAGAGGGGCTGACGCAGTCCAGAGACAGGCTGACGCTGGGGTTTCTGGGGCAGATTGGTGTTGAGTAGTTGCCGCAAGGATTATCCCGGGTTTCAGCCAGGAAATTTGTCAAAAACTAAGAGGTATCACTGCCAAGGAAATTCTCTGTTGGGTAGGTCAGTTTCGGCATACAAATTGTACTCTAATATTGCTTAATAAGAAAACCCTCAGATAGCTGCACCAGTTTTCCCACATTGGGTTTTTCCGAAGACATTAGTCCAAAAATAATGGTGTCATATGGTGTGTTTGTTCTGTTTCTTTTAGTTGTTGATCTGTAATATGTTGAGCATGCACTAGTGTTTATTTTCAGTGTTTACATTGTAAATAACTTGTTAAGGAAAATAACAAGTAGGTGGGAATAAATCAGATAAAGTGCATGGAGGGTTTCTAACAAAGTAAACTTAGAAACTTCAACAATTGTCAGATCTTCTGCCCAATGAACGGTCCAGATTGACTACAAACTTACAATACTTTACAAGGCAATTTTTTGGGCCCCTTGGAATAGTAGTTGGGGGGAAAGTCTGCCCACACCCCCCGTGTTATGGATTGGGATCCAAACACGGTCGAAACAAGATCTTTCAATCAGGAAGATAATCGGGCTCCACAACCAACATGATGAGAACCGAGATGTCATAACTTGTGCAATGTGGACCTGTGGCTAATGAATATTATAACTACTAGAAGATTGATGTTATATGTTTGAATCCATGTTTTTGTGCTTTTTATAACCAGTTCATTATTCTACATGATTTTGTTCACATATATGCGTCAAAATATATAAAAACATACATAAAAGACATATTATATAATAAAAAAAACGCTCACAAAATCACTCTAGACCCAAAAGCTTCTGAAAATTGTCACTCTTTGCTCCCAGTTTCCGCTTCCAAGCAGCCTTGGTTGAGATTTATGAGGATCAACAAAAGAATCAATGGAACCAAATCTCACCCAAATTCTGAAAAAGCTTCCTCACAAGTGCACTAGAGACAGATAGGTTTGGTGAACTCCAAAGAGTACAAAAGCCAATAACAAGGGATGAAAAACGGAAATACACAAGCATGCCTAAGAGAAAGATGCTAATCACAAGAGGATGTCAAAATTATTTAGGCTTATAACACTTTGTGTTTTAGATCAAGAATATCACAAGAAGAGTTTGGACAAATGAGAGATTGAGTTGTATATTTATGCATGTAACACAACGCATGTGAGACATCCCTTCAAGGGGGGGGGAGGCATCACTTTAAGGGTTATGGGCTGAAAAAACTAGGGTATGCACCCAGTTACACCTCAAAATGCATGAGCATTTTTGAGGGATTCTTCTCAGCAGTGTGAGTTACTTTCAGGGATTCAAGGAGCAGATTTTCATAAACTTCTTGAAGTTTAGTTCCAGGAAAGTTCAATTGCCGTAAGAAAGGTATACAGTAAGCTGGAGGGACTCAATACTCAGTAAGTTGGTCACAGTAAGCAACCCATGAATATTCAAGTATATGGATCAGATTATTACCTTACTGTTCTGTTTCAAGAAGATAAGGGCAGCAATGAATGCACCCTTGGCTTAGCAATCAAACAGAACAAACTCATCACAGAACTCTGCACATATGATCATTTTTCAACAAGGTTTGTTCCTATTATTGGTCTCCTTCATAAAAAACATTTCAAGTTCGGTCCCTGAAAAATATAACTAAGTAATATGCCAGCTATAATGCTGTTGATCTTTTTGCTGATATGACTACTCAGAAACAGATTTGTGGTCCTACTTCATCAATGAAGCCTGTACAAGTAGCACTGAAGGCTAATCTGTGCAGCAGTCAATTAACATCACAGATTAGAAGGACACCTTTTCCAGATTTATAAGTGGGCAGATTATTCATCAAACAGAAAACAGAAAATGGAGTTTTGCAAAGAATTTCCCCAGATCTGTGAAGCTTGTTAAAGCACCTTGATCAGCCAAGCATTCTAGATGAAATATCAGAGATTTATACCAGCATTACAGCCTCTTCAGCAATCAGAGTTTGAAGAAGATTCAGGTCTGGTTTGACAGTGGCAAAAAGGGATGTAGCTATTGGGCAGTAAATACATTTTTTAGGACCCATTTTAAGCACTTTAATCAGCCAGCAATGACGACACATTATTGGCATACATTCTAGAAATTATTTGGGTACACGAGTTCTGATCAATCATTCATTCCCAATGCATTCCAAATACCAAAGTGCACTTTGAAGACTTGATTGCTGGCAAAGTCCATAGGCTTTTTCATCATCAAACAAGACCTCAGAAGCAATGTTTTAAAACTCCGACTCGGGTTCGGAACCGGCCGAGGGTCGACTCTGACTCTGACTCCGACTCGGCCGATTTTATTTCAATGACTCGATCGTCATAAAAAATACATTAAATATTTATTTTTTTATGAAAAAACATAATTTTAAAGATTTTCATTCATATTTCCAAACACAAAGCATTAGAATATAGAGAGAAGACAACATATGATCAAAGTAGGCTCATGAATATATCCATTATATCAAAATGGCACCCAGTGCACTATCCAATACATACATGATATAGAGATCAAAACAAAAACACATTACCGAGGAGGCTCTAAATGGCCTCTACAACAAAAGTAAACTGTAAAACATCATTAGTCACCAGTACTACTGGCTACTGCTAGAGAAGCCAACGTCATCTGGCTCAGACTCTGAATCAGAGTCAGACATGGAAACCCATGGCTCCTCCTCCTCATCACCATCTCCAACTGCAACTGTAGAAGTAGTAGCACTAGCAAGCGCAGCAGTTGCACGCTGAAATAGACGAGATATGCGCTTCTGTCATGGCTGAGTAGAGGAAGTGCCTGCAACTGGAGGACTTGGAGCTGAGCCTAGTACAAGTGGATCTACATTCAACTGAACATTATGTTCAACTAGTGCCCCCATCTGTATATCCAAATCAAGACCAATATCCTCATCAGAATCAAACTTTGTTGGATGACTCTCTACTACCCAATCTAATGTTGGATCAATATCTTCCAACATAATGGGATCTGTATCAGGTCTTTTGTTCAGCGACTGGATGCATCTTAGCTAGAGGTTGTATTGGACAAAGACTAGATCATTTAACCATTTTTGTTCCAAACAGTTTCTCTTCTTTGTGTGAATCCTCTCAAAGATAGACCAATTGCACTCACACCCAGTAGCACTGCAAGTTTGACTCAAAATACGGATTGCAAACTTCTGCAATTGAGGACAATGGCCACCAAATGCCTCCCACCATTGCGCTGCAAAAAACATAGTTGTGCAATGAATTAGCTCAACAAATTATATCCAACTTTCAAATTATAAACGGTTTAACAAAATAAGAATTTGAAAATGAAATTGTTTGTTTCCCTGGCTCATTTGATTCCCTTGCAATCCTTGCTACGTTCTTGCCAAAGGTACCTGTGGCTCTGCTGAAACAAGTGATCTGTCAATGCAGCTCCAGTTGATCACTCTCCTTAGGAACCATGCGGTCAATGCAGTCAATTAATCCATCTCTAACCTCCCCAGTCAAAGCTTTTGCCTCCAGAGCTTTATAATGATACCTTGGGTTCAAAAAAAACCTAGTTGCATGTATAGGGCAATGGAGTTGATTGTTCCATCTTTGATCAATGATTTCCCAAATGGGCCTATACTCAGCCATTATATCATTGTATACTTCCTTTATTTGCTCCTTTGTTTGATCCATAGCCTCATAAATGAAGCCCATAGCCAATCTTTCCCCGTCCACCAACCGCAACACCTTAACCAGTGCCTCGGCAACCTTCACAATCTCTGCTGCCTTTTACCAAAATATTTCTTCATTAACTTTCTTTCTCACATCTTTGTCATCTTGTTTGCAAAACCATTGACATTCATTCCATTCATCACTGGAAAACACCCTTTGCAAGTTTCTATGTTGGGAAAGCATATAGATTGCAATGTCAAAAAATGAGTTGCAAATCTAGTGATGGTAGGCCTAATAATATCCCTACCCCCTGTGTGTTTCCTCATCAGGCTAAAAATCCATGAGTGATTGTAGATATATTTTGTTATGCTTTTGGCATGCTCTACAATGTTCTTGACCCAATCTATTTTGCCAATATCCTCAAACATGAGGTCTATGCAATGTGCAGCACATGGGGTCCAAAAGATGGTTTTGTGTTTTTCCTCTAACATTTTACCAGCAAGAACATAGTTAGAGGCATTATCTATAATGATTTGAACCACATTAGCCACCCCCACCTTTTCAACAACCTCATCCAAAAGCTTAAACAACATGTGTGCATCTTTCACCCTATCAGATGCATCAACTGATTTTAGAAACAAGGTTCCCTATGGGCAAACGATAAGAAAGTTTATGTTACAGTTCCTTTGATCAATCCATCCATCTGACATGATGGTACATCCTGTTTTTGCCCATGAGCTTTTGAAATCTTTCAAGTATTCATCAATGGACGAAACTTCTTTTTGCAAAAGAGATCCCCTTAAGTCATGCATAGTAGGGCCTTTGAAGCCCTTTCCAGCAGCAAATATGGCATCAAACATAGGTTCATAATATGGTGAACAAGAAGAATTGAAGGGGATATCAGCATCATACCACCATCTAGCTATGTTATCACAAGGAGTCTCTCAATTCTTTCTTCCAATGGTCAATTAAAGTGGGTTGCATTTGACCTCTATTAGCTTGAGGACCATGTGCACTATTAAAGGGAGAGGAGGGTGTGAAATAACTTTTGATATCACCCTTCTTTTTCATTTTACCCTTACCCTTTTCTTGAATAGACTCCAAAGAGGGAGGAACATAGCGAAAGGGGTTGGATGCATCAATGCATGGGATAGATAAAGAGCCCTCATAATCAAAATTAGGGTCGGCAGCCATCATGTGTTTTATACTCCTCTTCCTCCCAATTTCAGCCTCTATTTCTTTTTGCCTAGCTTTTTCTACCTCAAACTTCTCAAATTTATTTAGCAACTCCTTCCTAATCTCCCCAATTTGTTCTGATGGTGCTTCACATGGAGTATGGCCTCTAAAACCAGCCAAGTGTTGTTTCAGCCTATGAATGCCCCCTCCACCTCCCTTAATTTTTCTATGACAAAATTTGCAATGCATTTGATTATCAATCATCTTAGCATATACCCAAGCAGCATCTTTCATTCTAGGAGCCATTTTCTAATATTTTGACTTGGAAATGAAAGGAAAAAATCTGAAAATGAAAACAAACAAAAAAAGCAATGCTTCAATGTTCATTCCTTTTACAAAAATTACACTTCTCAATTTTCAAATTTGCAAGAAAAAAAACAAGCAAAAACAGATTTTAGAAGTGAAAAAAAAAATACCTCTAGGCTCTAGCCTCCTCAATGTTGCTCCAATGGCTCCAACAAACCAAGCTCCTCATTGTTAGTCCAATGATTGCCCAAGACTCCTCACTGCTGCTCCAAAAACCAACTCCACAACTCTTCACAAACTCCTCACAAATTCTCACACAAATGCAATGAAATAGCTATGAGGAAATGGGAGGGGGTTGCGTAGCTTTTATAGACTTGCGAGAGGTAGATGGCCTTAAAGAAAACCTAAAACCAAAATATAATTATGTTTGGGGTCCGAATTTCCCTCCAAAAAGAGTTGTTGGGTGTCTTTGACCGGTTCGGCTAGTTTAATATGGACTCGGCTAAGCCAGCTGGTTTCTTATCGAACCAGCCAAGTCGATGACCGGCTCCGCTGGTTTGGTAACTAACTAGCCCTCGCATCGTTTTTTTGCCGAGCCAGACTAGCCAGGGGCATGGCTTGGTCAGCTCAGCAGAATCCGAATCGGCTCAACCGATTTTAAAAACACTGCTCAGAAGCTATGGTTCCAAATTTGTCATTTTGAGTTCTAGTACCAATACTTTGATTGGAGACAAAGAAATGAAGCACACACATGGTTAATGTTGAAATTCTAAGGCTAGAGAAATAGAATACAACTTTCTGTCAGGGAATTACTTCCTAGTGATTTTCAACTAGTATTTATGCCATTGTTATCATTGAATAATTACACTTCAGAAAATCTCAACAATAAATGCAATGGAAAAAATAAAGAACATAGAAAGATAACCATGCACAATAGAGAATAATTTTACCCTGGGAAACCCAACATTAGGAGAAAACCCAACAACTTTCCATTTGATAAATTATTCTTCTGCAAGCTTTACAAATCAGATATTTGTATAGAAATTTGTGCCAATATCCAAATCAAAACACCAGTCAAACTTGGCCAACCTATTGTCCTTTGAGGTCATTTAGCCTTGTTTCAACTACAGCTTGCAGCCTTCCTACAGCCTTCCTGTCGCTCGCCTTCTTGCTCCACACATGCGGCTGTCTAAGAGAGATAAGATAAATGATTAATAGAGAGAAGAAAATGCTCTTGCTTGGTGGAGAGAATGAGACATCACACCCTTTATTTATACTTGTCGAACAAGGTGAACTAACCCAAGGGACACACACCTTCATAGGTTGGCCCAACTTGAATTTCATGAGTTGACTTATCACTTCAAACCAGTGTTGAAAATATCGGTATCGCCAATTATCGATGAGGGTCCATAAAACATCTTATCGGCAAAAATATCGACAAATATCGGCAAACATTAAAAACACATAATATATTCATTTTTTTCATATTTTTGATGTTAAAATTGGCAACTAGGGCCAAACTCCATGTGGGTATACTTATTCATGGCAGCTGATATTTTTCTTGGATTCCTCTCATCGAGAGGTGTAGGATTGATCTAAATATCATCCAATTCCGATAAGTATTCATGGAGATATGAATTTGTTTGTGTTATGGGACAATTCGTCAAGGTCGGCCAGCAACCAAATTGCCCCCACTTGTGCTCAACATTTTAGTATAAAATGAGGTGGCTTGCTAGTCATTTGCACACACACTCTTGTGATCTCTCTTCATTCTGTTTTGGGTTTGATGAGGATGAGATCTAAAGAGAGTGTCCTAGGTAATATGCTACCTTATGGAGAAGCCCTAACAGCCTAATGGAGAAGTCTAATATGTTGCCTTATGGAGAAGCCTTAACATTGATATGGTAGAAGCCTAACATTGTCATGGAGGACAGCTCTTATGGTGGAGTCTACACAAGGTTCCACGTTGTCCTAAATGGGACCTTTCTACACAACAATAAGAAACCTAAGTACGTTGCCCTAAATGTTGTCATGGCGCAAGGGTTCTAACATTGTCATGCTCTAAACGCAGAGATCCTAAGACGTTGCCTAAACTAGTATCATGGTTGCGGATCAATAAAGGTCTAACAGTGTTCCCTATGGAGATGACCTTAAGGCCTAACGCAGAATAAGGAGAGGCCTACACATTGGTCTAAAAGCACTCCAAATGTTGGCCTTATTCCACGGTAAAAGAAGGGCTACATGCGTCATTGAGGGTTCTAAGCAGTAAGAGATAGACTGTTGTACGCAGGAAATACCACAACTATATGATGCCTCTAAATTGTTGTACGCTAGAAACACCATAGCTATATGATGCCTCTAGACTGTTGTACATTGGAAATTCCACAGCTATATGATGCCTCTAGACTGTTGTTCTAAGCTTGGATGAGGTTCAATTGGGAGCAGTTGTCATTAGATTAGAGGGCTAAGCAGCTAACTATAGCCTAGCTGCTCTACTAGGTTGAAAGCCATAGCAAGCAGCTAAGGCTGCTATGCATTTGCAACAAGAGCACAAAGCATTACAACAGCATGATGTATTGCAGTTTGCAGCATATGTGACAGTGAGGATGGGTGCAGCATGGTGTAGCATGGATGCAGTATGACGCAACACTATGGTACGGCATGGTGATGATGGGAATGGATGTATAGCAATAGCACGATGCATTGCCGCAGGTTGTTGATGATGAGTACAACATAATGATGAGATGCAGCACAGTGATGATGGACATGGTGCAGCACAGTGATGATGGACATGGTGTGATGGTGTAGCATGGTGCAGCGCAATGATGATGGACATGGTGCAGCACAGTGATGATGGACATGGTGTGATGGTGTAGCATGGTGCAGCACAGTGATGATGGACATGGTGTGATGGTGTAGCATGGTGCAGCACAGTGATGATGGTGTAGCATGGTACAGCAAAATGATGATGGACATGGTGTGATGGTGCAGCATGGTGCAACACAGTGATAGGTATAGTATGGCGATGGGATCACCTGAGTTCAGATTTGTTACCTCATGTATCATCTTCTTAGAAAAGATCTCTGCTCTTATTTTGACAAGTCAAAGTGTTGACTTCTGATGTATATGTACTATCTCTCTCTACGAAACTATTGAAGAATATAAGAAGAATTGATCAAGGGTTTCCCCACATTGGGGTTTGTCCCTGGTTGGCGCCACATCTTGTGTCCTCTTGTCTTGGCTGGTTTTCTACGATTTATGTTTATGTTCTATCTGCATTTTACTATCATGCTAAATGTGATTGCTAATCTGGAATTGATATTGAGCTAATACGGAAAATTGAAGTAAATTGCTCTCAACATAGAACATACCTAAAATTAACATGGTATCGAGCTAAGGTGAAGACAAAGCCCAAGAAAGAGTGAAAGAGCAATCACCGAACACAGTTGGAAAGCACAAAAAGGCTCAATGGATTCCTCATCCCTCTTCAAATTCACCGAGGGTGAAGTCGAAGCAAAGAATATCATCTGAGTGGCGCAGTGGAAGCTTCTGATGGCCTACCTAATGATCACTTCAATGGGAAGTCTGGATCTATGGGTGGAAGGAAAGGCAAATGCCTTGCTTGCAATAAGTTCGGCCATTATGCAAAGGAGTGTTTGAATGGTAGGGAGACATCACTTGATGATGATAACAATCATTCCAGCGACATCTTCAATGATCGGAGGAATGACAAGTAATGCAAGTCATCAAGGAAATGGTTGACTCTTCAAAGAAAGCAAGGAACTCCAGATATGAAGAATCAAATGTTGCTCCCGATAAGCTAAAGAAGTATTATCTTATATTGGCCCTCTCCACTACTTCTCCTCCAAACACTTTGGGAGTCTAGCTTATTGATTGTAGTGCCTCAAGGCACTTCATCAAATAGAAGAAAGCTCTCTCTAATTTGGTAGAGATGGAAACAATCGTGGATATTATACTTGGAGTCAATGCCACCTATCCCGGAAAGGGTGTAGGGAATGCTACCCTTCAATTGAATAAGGATAGCACGATTCATTAACAAGAAGTTCTTTATGTACCTAATCTCAAGAAGAACCTGGTGTCCATTTCAGCAACGGAAATCAAAGGTTTCAAGGTGGCATTCATCGATGGAAAGGTATGTGTTTGAAAAAAGGATTTTTCAAGATGCTCTTATTCTTGGGTTCAGTGTTGACAATTTGTATAAAGTTGCAGGAAGTCCATTAGGGACCATGTCAGTTGAAACATATCTCTTCTATAGCACCGAAGGTCTGCTTATTTTGGGGCCCTACCCGATGTGAGTCAGATGGTGACAGGGATGCCTGAATTCAAGAAGAGCATGAAGGTACATGTCCGAGATGTACTGAAGGAAAACTTACAAGGGGACCATTCCCCTCATGTAGTAAGACCTCAGACATGGAACAACCCAAGGGGTTTGAGATTCATGATTGGGAATCTCATGTATGCAGGTGAAAGAAAGCCCATTATGGCTTGAAGCAAACACCCCGAGCTTGATATGAGAGGATTGATAGCTATCTGATGAAGCTGAGATTCAGTAGGAGTGAAGCTGATCCAAACCATTGCTTGAAGGTTGTAGATGATAGACCTCTCATATTGGCACCTTATGAGGACGACCTCTTTGAGACAGGTGCAGATCCTCTCATTTGCAAAAGTAAGAGGAAGTTGGATTCCGAATTTGGAATGGTAAACTGCAAGCCTGTGATTACCTCAATGGAGCTTAACTTTCAGAAGTTATGTGGTAGTGGTGTGGGACCTGATTTGGGAAATGCCTCTAAGTTTCATAAACTCATTTTAGCATTGATGTTCTTGGTGAACTCCCATCCGGATATATGTTTTGCAGTTAGCATGTTGAGCTCATATATGGTTAAGCCTCACTGGATTGGTGCCAAGAATCTTCTGAGATATCTTCGGGGCACAATTTCTCATGGATTGAGATACACTGCCAGAAATGCGAAGCTGCATGATTATTCTAACGTTGAATAGGCAAGTAGTGTGGAAGATCGCAAGAGCACTTCTAGGTGCTGGTTCTCTTTGGGTTCTACTTCGATATTCTAGATGAGCAGGAAGCAGAAGTCGGTTGCTTTGAGCACCGATGAGTTCAGATACATAGCTACGAGTATGACTTCATGTGAAGCTGTCTGGTTGTGGAAGCTCTTCAATGAGCTATTTGAACACGTATTGGATATCATCGTGATCTTCTGTGACAACCAGATGGGGATTCAATTATTAAGGAATCCCGTGTTCTATGATCGCTCCAAGCATATAGACATCAGGTACCACTTTATCTGCGATATGGTACATCGATGAGCAAGAATGCTCCATTGCATTGGGATTGATGTGCAAGTCGCCAACATTCTGTCGAAGCCCCTGGGAAAGGTCAAATTTGTGACTTTCCGAGAACGACTAGGAGTCGTGGAGAGACTCTCTCCTAAGGGCCTTGTATGATATGGACATTGAGCTCTGGAGAGCTCCGGGGGGCTTGGGGGTACATCATGGAGCGATGAGCAACCATAGGGTGAGTGGTTCAGCCTTCCCCTAGTGGTCTGTTATGTAGGCAGGATGAGTGGTTCATCCTTCTCCTATTGAGACACAGTCATAGGGTGAGTGGTTCAGCCTTCCCCTAGTGATTTGTTGTGTACAAGGTGAGTGGTTCAGCCTTCCCCTGGGATACCCCTGGCAACATGTACGCAGGATGAGTGGTTCATCCTTCTCCCACTGAGACATCCTACCCATGTAGTCTGGGACTCATGAGAAGTACCTCTCATTTGACCAATGAGTAGGGAAATGAGGATAGGGACCATAGTAGTACTGATGGACGCATCATGTCACTACCGTACTCCCTATGCTAGGATGATATTGATTTGGGATCAACTAGAATTGACTTCGAGTCAGTAAGAGTTATATAACTCACTCTCTTTTGGAACTGATTTCGGATCAGTAAGAATGGTATGATACACTCTCTTTATTTGGAACTGATTTCGGATTAGTAAGAGTGGTATGAGACACTCCTTTTTATATGAGACTGACTTTGGGTCAGTAGAGGATGGTATGATACATTCTCGATCACTTCTTCTTCTTCATAGTTCAGCAGAGCAGTGCAGGGCACTGATGGCAGAGATAGTACAATCTGACAAATGGATTAGCATGTGTCTTGTGCATAAGAGAACGAAATTTCTCTAATAATCCCAAATTATTTGATTTTCTATGTTGTGTAACACAACTCGAAGTAGCATCATTAGGATCATGTTGCACAGCAGTAGGAAAAGTTGCAACTTCTCACATAAACAAAAAAAATCCTTCTATAAATGGTAAAACCCTTTGTGTGCCTGGAGGAAGAGGCAGTGTCATGGAAGTTGTTGCAGCATTTGTACTTGACACAAAAGAAAAATTATGCTAAATTATGCTAAATCCTTGCCATAATGGGTCAAGGGCTGCATTTAGTTCCCCAACAATCAAAAGACTTTTATTTTCCTTGTTATTAGTGGCCCCAGCACTAGTATCTGATGTTAACGTACTCAATGCTTGTAGAACTCTCAAAATAGCTGCTCCTGCATTCACCAAGCAAAATGATGATGCTCCCTT